>JAXQQM020077383.1:0-14177 GCA_034641835.2 Pinus albicaulis | reverse complement strand
GGGGCTGATGGCCAAAATTTTTAATGGGAGCTGACATGGATAACAATTTGTTTGTTTGATTATCCCTCCATCGCCCTGAGCATAGATAACATTGCTCATTGAGTCGACTTAAAAGCCCTTTATTTTGGGTAAGGATATGCATGCCTAGTTTTGAGTACGTGTTTATGTTTGCTTGGAGTTGATCTCTTCATGTTTTGATGATCTCGTTCAAAGCTACACAAAGCTAGTATTTGTTTTTTTAGTGTATAATTGCATTGTTGCTTATTACTTATACAAAAGAACAAAAAATTTGAATTCTTCCTTGGCATTCGGAAATTAAAATTGATCTTTTGCGTTAGTAGGTTTCTTTTTTTTTTTCATTGGAAAGTGAAAGACAAAATAAAAATTTTCGTTTTCTGCTTTGGTTGTGTTAGTAGCATAAACGAAAGTGTCATTCTTGCATTTGCTTGATTGCTGCTTTGTTGTGAACCTCTATCCTTCACTTAGCTAGCTTTTCATTGAAATGAAATGGTACTCTTTCTCTCATATAGTTGCACATTAGAGATTTGAGGTAACATTCGGCAGGGCCTTGAATCTAAAACCTAAGTTCAAGATAAACCATAAAATTGAATCAATCAACCTAAGGAAGCATTGAAACTGAATGCTCACACTTAGAGGTCTAGGCTAGTGACGTGTTCCAGTGTCATTAAACCTAGCAGCTGTCGCTCACAATATTTCATTAGACAACGCTATTACAGACTTGTGATCCCCGTATTGTCGCATATATAAAGGGAGACCCTTTTAGGTTGAAATCCTTTATCCACAATAAACTGAGTCTGCCGCCCTGTAACCATGATACACCGAACACAACATTCGAGGAGACTACCTGCACGTACATTAAGTCCTTGGTAAATTTATTTTCCAAGGTGTATATTTCCATTCACAGGAGCTTGGTACATGCTTTTTCCTAGAGTTCCTTAGTATTCATTTTGATCTTTCTGTGACTCTTTAAATTTTAAAATATCATCGAGCACTTGTCCTTTAAAGCTTGTTCAAACTGAAAGTGACTAGAGTCACCTTTTTTCCTTTTATCGAATCTTAAAACATGAAAAGGCAAAGTTTCATTTCAATGTCTTAAAATTTATCGCCCACGATAATATTTTACCTATGCTCACCTTAGATTGAGGTCAATGTCAATGCTTCTTGAGTCCATCAACCCAGGGGTCCCCTCATATGGGAATCCTGGTTCGTTTCCTTCTTTCAGAAATGTTAGTGTTCTGTATATGGCAACGTTGTCCCTCCCGGGATTAAACATTGGTGTGCCATTTTGATTATTTTCAACCCCTGCAGTTTTGAATATACCAATTGTTTCTCAACCAAGTTCTCCTCTGCCTAAGCCATGTAATCCCCATGTTTATATTAAAATTGAACCCTCACCATCTTTGCCCATTTCTTCTCCTCATTCTTCCTCTTCTCCTGGAGAAAGTCTAGATTCTAGTACCCAGGTGGCTAAGAAGAAGAAGAAAAAGGAAAATAATATAGGGGGGAAATCAACAACTATTTCTACCCATGCAGATAATATCAAGAAACGTCCCATTTCATTCTATAAAGTCAAGTTCACTTGCAAGCTATGTGAGGGTGACCACCTTCTTCGCGACTGCTCTAATATTCCCAAGATGTTAGAAGTGTGGTCCATCGGCCCAATTCATCCTTCATCATCAAACCATGGGCATCACGCTGATGATGAGCCTTCAACTAGAGATAATAATACTTGTAAGAAATAGGGTAAGATAAAAATTCCCTGTATTTTTTGGGAAGTGAACCATCCCATTCACCTCTATCCTTATATGGATGAAGCTTCTAAAGTATTGGATACCCTTTTGACTTTTGAGTCCTATCTTCTCGTCGGTTACTAGAATTTTTATTCAAGTCTTACGATATTTGATCAAGTCATTGATCAGGATTCATCTTCGGTCAATTCCACTCTCTCTAAAAGTCAGTCTCCCGAGTCTATTTCCAACTCATCATTGGTTGAGAAAAAGGTCGACCTGATTCCATCTAGAGTTCATCAGGTCTTTTCCTTTGAGAGTGGGTCTCATCATAGTCAGGTTCTTTTTGTTTCCTTTGATTCCCCAGGATTAGAGGGCGATCCTCCTGTTTCCATGATCCAGGAGGATGATCCCCCAACTCCCGTCGCCACAGTCATAGAGAGTGATCCTCCTTCTCTCGTTCCCGGAGTTCAGAAGGATGGTATTTCCTCTCCTGTAACGCAGGGGGATAATCCTCTTGTTCCTATGGCACCCCCTCGATGTAGCTTGATCACTTCATTTGATTGGAGTCTATTCACAGGATACCATATTCCTTCTTATGTGCCCTTTGAGATCACTGTACAGGCCTGCGATATGGTCGTACCGGGCATGATTATATATGAAGGTGCCTCGGTTAGTATTCTATCCTCAAATACTTGGAAAGATTCTGGTTCTCCGCAACTTTGCCTGTTACTCAAAATATGTTGGCTTTTAACAAAGGAACTAGTCAGCCATTAGGGATCCTTCCAAAGTTACCTATTACTTTGGGAGGGAATATTGTCTATATAGACGTGATGGTTGTCCAAGGAATGTTGGATTTTAACTTACTCCTGGGGCGCGACTATGGAGTGCTTGTCTCATCCCTCTTTCGCGTGATTTGTTTTCCACATGAAGGTCAGATCATGACCATTGATCAACTTTCATTCTTTGGTCCTGATGTGACATCTGATCCACCATCATCCCTCATTGGTCTATACGTTCCAGTGGTATCTTCCTCACCATAGGTCAATTATGTGGTCACATGTTCCATGTCCATGTCCGCTGATAATTTAGTCAGTGAGGTAGTACACAATGTACTAGGGGCATTGGATCCTAATTTCCCGAGTGTTGTTCTCTCGTCGGATGAGAAACTCTTGAAAGCCATGACTTCTTATTCGTCATGATTAGATATTTCAGAGCATAGTTTGTTTTCTTATATAAAGCTCCTTAAAAAATGAAACAAGATCTTTGGAGCATAGTTCATTTTCTTGTGTCAAGCTCCTTAAAAAATGAAACAAGATCTTCGGAGCATAGTTCCTTTTCTTGTGCCAAGCTCCTTAAAAAATGAAACCAAGTTTTATGAGGATAGTTCTTTTAATGTGTCAACCTCGTTAAAAAATGAAACGTATTCCCGTGTAATTCGAGCTTTTGATTAGATCTCGTAAAATCCCAGTCGAGTCTTTCTCTTGATCTCGTAATTGAACCTTCACTCCATCCATTTGTTAGTACTTGACAAGTTCTCTCAGGCGAATGCACTAAAGCTTGGGGGGCATGTACCTCTAATTGAGTCACCATGCTGGGGGCAGGTAAATTCGAACCCCTGTATCTCAAAAAATATTATGCATGAGTTTTCTCGTGCATTTCTTCTGTACATAAGTGTGTTTTTCATTTTTATACATTTTTGGCTTGGTGTGCTTTGTGAGCAGTTTTTTCCTGCTTATTATGTCTCTGCTTCTTATGCATATGTCTACCACTCCTTATGTCGGTTTTGTTGACCGTGCCTCCCCCAATACCCAAAACCTATCCTCCACGGCCTAGGTAATTTATGATCCCAACGGTGAGTTAGTAGACCTTGAAGTCATTTTTCTAGGACGTTCAACTAACAATGTCGCTGAATACAGTGCAATTATCGAACTTCTAACTGAAGCTATTTCCCTCGGCATTCGTGAATTAAATGTAAACCTAGACTCTTAGCTTGTGGTTCCCCAACTCAATGGGTGTTATTCTGTCAGAAACCCTCAGATTTTAAGGATGTATTTACGTGTTCATTTGTTAGAAAGAAATTTTGATTATATTACATATCAACATATTCCTAGAAGAATGAATATGTTAACTAATGCAGTAGCTAATCTTGTATTAGATAGACCTTTAAGGAATTTGTAAAGGAAATCACCATCATATAGTAATATTTAGACAAGAGAATAAGAATATATATATATATATATATATATATATATATTCTTTGCATTGGCTTGTACATCATAGTTCAAAAAATATATATATGTGTTTCAAAAAATGCAGAAATGAAACCTAGGAATCTAATCAGCATGATTCTCATGATAGCACGCCACTTCCTATATGACACGTCTCAACAGTCGATGAATGTGGTTAGAAACCCCAATAGTGTGCCACTGGTAAGCACGAGGAATGTCCTCAAATCTCTCGTACTTTGGGATCACGCTTGTGAGTCCCTCCAAGTTATGTGCAATTTCTTCCTCGTCATCACCTCCCCCGCCATGAGGGGCCACTTTGAGCTCTGTTGGGACCCTCCGAGCTATCAGAGGCATACCCCTGGGTCTCTTTGGTCCAACATATGCAACACATGAGAAAATATCAGAACACATATATATAAAAACCAAAAAATTGCAATACTCATAAAAAATCCAAAAAATGAGTTTTTACCTCTGTCCTCCTCCCAGTTGTCCCCTTCCAGAGATTTTACAGCCAATCCTCCACCATGATGAGTTGTCAGCTCAACCAGTCAAATAAATCTAGTCTCCACGACATATGCTACCCACCCCCTGATCAAGGCATTAGCTCAGCCCAACGGACCATCCGTGGCTCTCATGCAGGTGGTATAGGTACAATTACCTCTTGACGCTGGAATATTGGTAACCATTTGAGGATGAATGGTATCAAGATGGAACCATATCCAAACTGCTTCAGCTTATCGTTTTTACACTTGGTCAACTAACGTTTCATGTTGATTTTCACTGCTTCTTCCCAATTGAAGATTTTGAGAGACATGCAAACTATGGATAATTGGAGCTGAATCTTTGTGGCTTCATAAGGAGCTTGATATCTAGTAGCCCGAGTAATGGTATGAAACACTACCCTCAAAGGTAATTCAGGCACTGTCTGGATGTCTATTTTACCACTCTTGTGTGTTTTCCTTGCACCAGGACAAGCTCTCTCTATCAACATGCCGACCATGCTCTCTCCAAGGATTTGAGTACCTATCATTCGTGCTTGCTCTCCCCTCCACAACAATCCTGTTATGAATTATATATTAAAGACTTCTATCTCCAATTCCTGGTCAATGTCCCATACATTAATCAAGTATAGCAACAACTCTAATTGAGCTCTCAGACATGGGGTCATGAAAAATTTAAGAAGCCCACAGTTCCTCAGAGCATCTCAGCATGCATCATTCTCCATGGCCTATGCATCTTCTACCCCAAGCTCCTGCTCTTTCCACTCTATTGCCATTGCAACTAACTAATTATTTCTACAAAACCAAATACAAAGATTCTATAAGTTGAATGGTTAAAAATTGAATCGATTTTGATAAAAAAAATTTAGAAGATTGTGAAAAATTTATGTGCGATGCTCGGCACTACTATTTTTAAAATAGCTGCGCCGAGTGGAGCTTTCCCTATGCAAAAATCATGGAGGTTGGCGCGGCTCCATGCCAAGAACCGACATCGACTGCTGCGGGTATGAGTTTTTAAAAAATCTTCCACAAAATGCGTCAAAACATGAAAACGTATACAAAATGGATGAAATTTTAGGAGAAGTTCATGGCTCTTACTTGGAAGAAGCGTATTTGTCAATGGTCCCCTAGATTGCCCGCAGTCAGCTCCCCAAAATCACAGTGAAAATTGGTGAAAGTGCTCGCAAGAAAGTGAAAAGGTAAAAGTAAATTGTTTTTTACTATTGAGTTATTTTATAACCTTTTCTAACCCTGATTAGGTTTTTATACATATTTTTGATTTTTTTTTCCCGAAAATGGGTTTTACGTTTGTTTCTTGTGTAAAAACAGGTCCTAAAACTGGCGATGATGAGGAAACGAGTTGTATTTTATTACTTTTTCGAAATCGGTAAAAACATGAAAAATTCACCCCCTTGAGTTATCTTTCAGCTCTTTTTTGACTCTCAAAATATGAAAAGATTGTCGATCTCTTGTCATTTTGAACTCACTAAAGGTTGCGAAACGTCATTTTCCTAGTATACGTTTACCCCTTTTTCGGGCTGGGACAGACTATTTACAAAAAAATAATACCTTATTCGAATATGGCTAAGAGGTTCTCTCAGATATTGTTTTCTACCTTTTTTGGATTTGAGAGACGACCTAGGAAAAGGGACCTTCTGAAGTTTTATTTTTTGCTTCTTTTCAAACTCTCTAAACATGAAAAGACGTCGAGTTTTCCCTTTGTGAGACTCGTTAAATCTAAATGAAATTAAAAGACGTTGCCATGACGTTATCGAGTTCCTCCTTCCTAGGGCTCATAAAATGTAATAGGATGGATTTGTCCGAAGGACAAACTTACATGACAAGCATATGATATCCCCTTTAAGCTTGTTTCCAAAAATAATTATGGTACTCACTAGAAATGGTGGGGGAAAATGGAACTAGTTGTCAGTTGTGTCGGCAATATGTTTCTCTTGAACATGAAACTTTTCTGTAGTTTGTGTCGGGTTGGGGGACATCCGACATTCGTCATTTTTCCTCCATGGGTTTATGTTATCTGTTTTGACCTCTCATCTGCTCTTTTCCTCGTCACCATGACCTCAGATCCCTTGATGTCAAATATTGCCAGATTCTGGAGTCGTGTTGCCAATATGTTCAAGAGAAGTCCCTTTTGCAATTTTCAACCCTTGATCCTCTGTTTGGTCTTGATTCACTATCATATTATTCCTCTATCTCGTGTCAATGATGTGGGAAACATTATGGCCATCCTTCGACCAATAACTTCCTGTTGACTTCAACTCATTATCCAGGAAGTTGATCCAGAGACTCCCTTCTTGTACCTTAGAGCTTACATGTCTCAATGGAAAGTTCTTCGCATTCGATTACAGGTTCTCATCATTGGCCTTCGATCAGGTGATTTCACGGATGTTCGACTCTAGTTCATTATTCTGTGGGTGTTCGATGCCAAATCACTGTTCACATTCCATGGATTGTACTAGAAGTACCTTGAGAACCATTGTCATTATTGGTGGTTTCTCTTGCACTTGTTAACAGTTTCCATCATCAGCTGGTAATCAAGCGACTTTCTTGCATGTTCGACTTTAGCTCATTCATTCACATGCCTAAATTTTTACTTGTTCGGGCCGGGACGAAGCACAAGAACCTGGGTTTTGTTTAATGAAATCCAGGCTGCGGGACGATTCGGTTATCATGACTATATGCATGACTCTTCAGATTGGATGGCTGCGACCATACCCGAGTCTATTTTACGATCCTTTTCATTGGGTGGCTGCAACCATATATGAGTCTATTTTACAATCCTTTTCACTGGATGGTTGTGTCCATACCATGGATATTATTGCATGTTCTCTATTATGGATGACTGCATGCATACCTCCTACTCATGTATCAGAGATATCGGTCGTACTTGATCTTGCAGGTCCTCCTCCTTCGACGTTTTGGTTTGGGCATGTTCTCATAAAGCATTTTACCCCTTCCCCTCTCTCAGAGTTCATGCTTTAGGGGGCATCTGTTACACAACATTTTGTCACCGTCCATGCATTTCATATTCTGAATGTTGGAGGACCATTATAGTGACCTCTGTGTACTATCACACATCATAATGAATGTCATTACATCCCTTAACATGCCGAGAACAAAATCTCTGTGGACCATTCCTGAATTAGACCCTTAAAAACATGTACTTTTGGGTCGGTGTTATGGTGTAGTTATGTCCTCGCACCCATGGCCAGATTTACACTAGCCCTCGTGTTGTGGTCGCTCTGTCTCTGAAGGATCCCCGTGCCGAGATAATTTTGGAAGGTTTTTTAATATGGACACAAAGCTTCTAAGATCTAATAGCTTCGTGAGCAGAATCATGGATGTTTTTTCAACTGGATGTGGTCGAGTTTCTCCCTTTGGCCTTCTAGTTCTTACAAAAATGCAACTTCCCAAAGGGACAGACCTTTCTTCCACCATAAGTGGATCCCAAAGACTTCCTCCACTCCTATAAATTCCTCTTCATCCCATTGATTCTGCTAGCTAGAATAGACCAAGAGCTGGTGTGCAGGAGATAGCAGAGAATAGTACATAGTTGTGAGAGAGAGTTTGAGCCTTTCACCTCTTTGAGCTGAATCGACGAATGAATGCTTTGAGACGTGCCCGAATGAACCCGTCAAATGAGGTCTACAACATCAAGGCCCATGTTGTAAACTCCCTTTTATATATTAACATGACATGACTGATTTCTAGTTCCATATTTGTCTACATTAATATTCAAAGTTTCTGACTCTCCTTAACTAGTTAGATAGTCGTAAATGAGTGTTTATGCTCGTATGATTTTAGTGTTTGCTTGATATTTGTGCAGGTGTTTGAATATTGCTACTAATAGAGCACAAGGCTTGAAGAACAAAGATTGAGGATTCACTGCAACATACTACGTCAAGAGCGTTGGATTGAGGTAGGACATCTATTCCAATTCGCATTTCGTTTATAAACTAGGAATTTAGAAATCAACATGTTCCTTTGTTGCTAGACCCACCCTAGGGCTAGAGGGATCGCCTCTATCCGCAGAGGGGATTTTCTTGCATAACAATAGGAACAATATGGGAAATGGGAAATGAAGCTTCTGGAGCCGATTATGTCTTATTGTGGAACTTGGATAGGCTTTAGCATTTTTTGTGCATGAATCTCCATTTCTCGCCATAAGGAGCTTGGAAATGAGGGTCACAAGTCCTCGTCAATACCCAAATGTCCTGGCTACTCACGAGAAATCTCGAGAAGCTATTGAGGGTGTTTGTGATCATCCTTGAATAGTTTCCATGTCGCATTGATGTGCAGGTTGGCTGTGAGGTGATGTCACACTTCTGTCAAATAAGAGCTATAGGAGCACCTATGCCAGCATGCGAGGAATTCACTATCCGAAGGCAGATAAGCGCCAAGGGATAGTAAATTACTTAATGTAGCTATCACCCAAGCTGAGAAGGGGTAACGTTGTGGAATGCATCAATATGTCTTTGACAGAGTGGAGAGGTGCTCGTTTAGATCTACAAGTGAAATGAATCCCTGAAACCATTCCGTAATCGAGAGAATTAGGTGGAAGTAGATTATGCAGTAGTATACTTGCTCTTTAGGAAGAATTCATAAATGGCGACTGAAGGCTTTGCGTGCCACAGAGAAAAAGAGGCATGATACAACCATCCTTGAATAATAAGAAAGGATGTTGACTATGGAGAAAAGGGGAAAAAAGATGAATTTATAGAAACAATTCGATAAGGTTTATCCTGTTGCCATTAGAATCATGGGTGAGAAAAATTTTGATTGGTGCAACGAGATTCTCCTGTTGTATGATTGGACATTGGAGATAGGATATCTGTAGGGTTCAAGCAACGAGGTGAGTAACAAAGAGTCAGGGGCACGCTGTAATAGTTTCATAATAGCATATGAGAAATAGCGGCGAAAGTCACTTAGTACAATGTCAGGCAGTTAAACACTCTGTTTTCCAAGTCATTCGGTGTTGGTGCTGATGTGGTCAGAAAGTCACGTAGTCGGGAGGCTACATATATATATATTTTAATTGTTTTTGGATTTGATATCTGAATTAATTCTTGAGAAAAGTTTTTTTTTTTTTTTAATGCCTTTTGGTTTTGTACATTTTGTTATTCACAAAAGAAAGAAAGCCTTCTTGCACACCTAATAATGAAAATTATTCTGTGAATTTTCATATTATATGTTTTTTGTCAAAAAATTATGGAATAAATACATAAAGAAGACTAAATCTTTAGTAGTTGATTCTCAAAGAGCAAAACTACAAAATTACTGTCCATAATGTGAGTGATATATATATATATATATATATATTGTTGATATTGTGTTTATAGTAGTTGGGAGGTTGGACAGTCGGGAGGTCGAATAGTCAAGTGTTCTTTGTTTTATAGTTTATTTATTATATGATGATCCCAACAATAAAAGAATGGGGTGGTTTTATTGCGTAGGATACTTTTATAGTTGGAAATGTCGAGGTTGGGAGGTTAGGTAGTTTTCAAACTCGCAAATGCTAAGGTTAGGAGGTCGACTAAGTTGAAAGTAAAGAAATGGCAAAGTCGAACCATTTATTTATAAAATTGTAGTGATTTCGGGTTGTAAGTTGGGTGGTCAGAAGTTCAAGTAGCTGGAAAGTACAAGGGTATTTTTTTATTTTTTATTTTTAAATTAAGACAATCAAACATTCGAGAGATCAGACAGTCGACTGTTTTTTTGTTTTATGATTGATTGATTGTATTGCGACGTCAACTATAACATATTTGTGAAGTTTCATTAGGTCAGGTAGTTTGACTGTCGAGAATGATGAGGTCTAGAGGTCGGGCCGATTAATTAATAAAAAATCATAGTTACTCTGTGTTCTTAGCTGAGTGGTCGTGAGGTCGGGAAGTTAGAAGGTTCTATTCCTTTTTTACATAATGTCTTTATATCCGACTTTCTATTTAATATTAAAAAAAGAAAAAAAAATGTTTATGTGTTTTGTTTTTTATTCATTTCGTTATGTACAAAAGAAAAAAAACATGACTCTTGCGAACTTGATGGAAGTGATGCAAATTATTTTGTGAGTTCTTAAATTATATGTATCATACCAAAAAATTACATAACAAAGAAATAAATGAGACTAGATTTTCAGTAATTTATTTTCAAAGCACAAGAAGTTCAAGATCACTGACGAGATTGTAGCATATATATATATATATATATATATATATATATATATATATAATGAGACTAGATTTTCAGTAACTTATTTTCAAAAGCACAAGAAGTACAAGACCCTTTGAGGAAGTACATAGCATATATATATATATATATATATATATATATATATATATATATATATATATATATATATATATTTTCGAGGTAATCGTACAGTTGCGAGGTCCAAGAGTCAAGGGATTTTTTGTTTGTTTTGTGATTTCATTTATTCTATCACAACTTGGAGTAGATCATAATGGATTGAATTAATTAGGTCCAATAGTTTCATAGTGCGGGAATGCTAAGGTCAAGAAGAATTGTTTATAAAAAAATAATTGTGCTCAACTGGATCTTCTAATCGTGTGGTCGAAAGATCCCGTAGTTGACAGGGTGTATTCTTTTACAAAAATTTTCTTGATCCGACCTGTGAATTAAGTTAAAAAAAATGTTTATGATTTTTTATTTTATTTGTTTTGTGATGTACAAAATAAAAAAAACCTGTCGTAAACTTGATAACAAGAATGTAAATTATTCGGTGTATATTTAGATTATAAGTATCGCACCAAAAAATTAGAGCCAAATTGGTTAGGGAGTGGCAGTAGTCGAGCGTGTCTAGAGAAACCATTCAAACGAAAATGCCGACTCCCAACTTCACATATAGGCTGACTTTCGACTTGCTTTCAATAGGGACCACAAAACAAATATTTCCATATAATCATCCGTGCTTACAACCGCAATTTCCGAGCTCATAGCCATCCCGACCTCTGGCTTGCTTGTATGGAGGTCCGCACAAGAAATATATGTGTCTATAATATATTATTTTGGTTTTCCATTTAACATATAATTTAATAACTATAATTTAAAACAATTTATTTTTTTTTCAATAAAGAAAATAAATTCAACATTATTTTTATAAGACAAATTCATTTAAATAAATTCCACATAAAATATCATTATTATTACTATATAAAAGTTTAACATAGAGAACAAAAACAAAAAACAACATAAAACAATTTAGTATCAAAATGTTTAAAATATATCAACTCCTTATGCCTCGTTTAAATAAAAAAATAATGTAAATATAATTCATAAATTACAAAAGTAAAAAACAATGACCTTAAACACCAGTTCCAACTTCAACACCGCTCCAACCTTAGCATTTTCCAAAATGGGTTGAAGTTCGGTGTTTTCCTTGTGATTATTTTCCACAGACACGCTGACTGCCCGACCACAAAGTCGAGGCCGACATCGACTACATATTTTCTACGACTGCAAAGAAACACAAAAAAACTGAAATAGAGACCAATGCAGTTATTGAAATGAAATCATGAGATGCATTGTGTTATGTGACACCCTCAGTGTTCTAAGTTGATGGCGGATTCTCAAATGCAGTTTCATGTTTGTTTTTGTTTACATTTATATCTACAAACACATTTGCACATTTTTTTTCCTTTGGTATCAATAGCATCAAATTAAAAGAGTTATCTAGGTACAATTGTATTCATAGTTAAACACTGGAGACAACTGAATACAAGAACATAGTGTGAGAGCTTGTGATGAATTCTCAGTACGGTTTTAGATACCTATGTTGCAACAACATATTGCGACTTTTATATCACGAAAATGCATTTTTCTATAACAATTGCATGTAATAAAATTTGAAAAATAAAATCATATCTTGTCATTGTAGATTTTAGTGCAATCTTAGTTTTAAATAAGCAATGGGATACTTAAAAACTAATATTTTTAAAATCTCTAGGTCATCTGAGACATTGATGGACATGAATATAATATTTTGCAACATAATCAAAATTATGTATTTGGAAATTCTGTGCCACTCTTGTTACATAGGAAAATTGATATTCTAGCTTTGAAATACCTTAAGTGGTTGGTTCATGTATTTGTCCATAGAAATTCTCATTTGGACACTTTGACATATTGTCAATTGAGCATATTTTACTTGAAAAATATTTGCACATCTATGGAAAAAATATCAATGATTGTGATGATTATTTGTTTCAGTCTATTTTTCCACTTGCACGATGTTTTGATATGTGTAATATGAGAAAAACAATTGTACCCGTTGTTTTGTAAATGTATCATTTGCAATGACAATATAACTATTAATTTCTTAAAACAATATCTGAATGCTAGAAACATTAAACAAGAGTAATGTAGCAATGATTCATATGCTTATGCTATAAACTCGTTATTGTCATATGCATATTGACATATAGAGGAAAAATATTTTGGAATAGAATGCATTTGTGAAATACTTGATCTTAACATATATAGCTACAATATAGAAACAAAAGATGTTTTCTTGAGATCCTATATATCAAACACTTGCTCCGAAGTGTTGTACATTATGCATCTAACAACATTTAGATCAGATGCACATTTAACAAATGATTTAATCAATCAAAATACCAACAATTAAAGAATTTAAATGAGCATAACCCCACACATAATATCATGAAACTTAAATTGATAATTGAAATTGACTTCACAAAATTGAACAGATAGGATTTGGCTGGACATTTAAATATAAATTTCAGAAATAATAATAATAATAATAAATAAATTGGGTTTTGATATTATTGAGACAAATTATTTAGTATTTTGTGGAGTATCTATACATGCATAATTATATTAAATATAACAATTTATGTATCATAGAGCAAAGTGAGTGTGCCTACATTTTAGTATTGTATTACAATGATCAACTAGCAATAACTAAATTTCTAATTTTTAAAAATTTTATTGTAAAAGTTGTCAATTGCAAAATAGTCATAAGGAATCTTAAACATAATTATTTAGTATTCATTTAGAACCAAACATCATAATCCATAGAGTAAAATCAGAGGCATTTATTAAGGGATCAAAATCATGTACTGACATAAATTCCATAGGCCATCACACACGAGAATTGAAAATGCCATTGAAAATAGATGAAATTTCAAAATCTATTAAAAACACCTAAGGCTGTAGCCTTCATTGATTCCAGACTCTTTTCACCAATGCATAAAGGTCTAAAAGTACTAAGATATAATAAAATCAAATAGGTCTTGGAACATGAAAATCAACACATTTTCTAAAACTAAATACTGAATTCTAAATATTTGTATATTCAGTTGATATCTAGTAGGGAAGCAGGCATCTTCTCCTCATCTTCGTACGCTAATTGATACTAGGTAGGCGGGTGCATATTGTGGATATAGGGTTTCCAATTGTGAATATATGTCATGCGGTGTAGAAATAAATTGAAGGAAATTGATTGAGGTTGATTTGAGTTGGAAATTAATCCTTATTTTGATTTCTTTTTCTTACGGTATTTTGACCTCAAACGTGGCAATAAGCTTGATTTTTGTTCAAAAGCAGTAGTTGCGAAGAAATTTTTTGGAAACTTTGTTGTCTCCAAACTATTGTGTTTTATTTCTACTTGGTCCTTGGCAGATCTTCATGTTGTTTATTCTCCT
>JAXQQM020066135.1:0-68993 GCA_034641835.2 Pinus albicaulis | reverse complement strand
TCTGAAATGCAGAAATCTGATTTGGGATGATGGTATCCCTCATGGGAGGAGTACCAAGATGAATGATGGAAGGAGACATCTACAATTGGTTGAGTTGATGTGGATGGAGAGCAAGAAGCTGGAGAGCTACTTGCAGATCTATGACACCAGGCAGCAGGAGGCTTGGCTGCACTGGTTGCTCTTGAAATAGTTTGGTCATCACTCTCTTTCTAAGGGTATGTGGTAGGATACTTGCATCATGGAGCAGCAAGGAGTATGGACACATTGTGTTGACATAATATTATTCATGTAAATCACCATGTTTTCACTACATGATCTTGATGATGGGAGTATAGAGAGGCAGCAAAAGGTTTTTTTGCTTGGGATGTTCTTGAGAGAGCAGCAAGGGCAGATTTTCTCTCACAATTTTCATGATGTTGTAGGAGTAGAAGATGGCACTGTCATAATGCAAAGGGGTTACTCCTTGACCTTAGATGTTCAAGAAGGAATTTCTTCATGGGAAGGACTTCTCATATGTAGCAGAATTATGGGAGATGCCTTTGACATTCTGCATGTCAAAGATTGGAGCTATGTGTTTATGGGAGCCTATTTTCATAGGCCAACAGCGTTGCCACTTTGGAGCTAGGATTTATTGATGGATTATTCCTAGGATCACCTCTCATTCGATGCACTTGGTGAGCAAAGAGGAGGTCAAGACGATGAAGAGGTAGATGGAGACATCTATTACTATGGTGTGCTTTTCTTAACTTGAGTTTCCAAGCAGGAAGAGAAGGACTTTCATGCAGCCCTTGGTTCATTCCCCTTCATGGGAGTGTGCCAAACTATTATTGAGGATTCATTCAAGGATCCATGTATCTTCTTGCTTCCAACATATGGTGAGAGCATTTTCTTGCATCCTCTTACCATCTTTCGGCAGTGCATTGCTCCACAAGAGGGCAAGCTATTCATTGAGCTCCATGGTCTACATTGGGCCAAATTATATGATGGAGACAACCATATCTTATGTGGCCTTGGGAAAAGATGTTTTTCTTACATGTATGTTCATTTGATTTATATGATTAACCATGTAACAAGAAACAATTTTCCATGTATTCTTCTAAAGTAGCAGCATGTAAAACTGCACTGTGAAGACTTGGGAAACTGTTGGTACTCTCTTGCATCACCTAGAACCTTCAATATTTCCTTCATGATGATGATAGTCATGTTCTCAATTTCTGATATTGCTTTTATCTTAATGGGATACATGTTGTTGAGTGAGGCACATGGCTTGGATGTGTCCTTTTGGGAAGTGGGTTCCCACATTTTCTGTAGTACATGTTCTAATGGGAACATGGGAAAAGTTGTGGCCACCGTGACCAAACACTTGTTTCTCTTGGAGGTGGTCCATGTGTGTGATGGGATACCTTATGATGATACCCTTCTATCCATCACATATGGGACATTTTGGGCTAACTGGTTTTACAGCGTTGGAGGGAGGATACTTGCAGATCTAATCTTCATGATGCCACTTGAGGGCAATATCCTTGCAGCCCAATATTAGTTTGCACTCTACACTTATCTTAAGTGGAGAGGTGAACAACGTGGGGTAGGCTATGATGCTTACCACTTGCATATTTTCAGCCCACCTTCTTTGCTGGAGCTCAAGGTGGAAGAGGATTTTCTGAACTTGCCTTATCTGGAGGTAACTAGATTCTTATGGATGATAGCATGGGTGTGGGAGACACTCATTGGGAGAAATTTTCCCCATGCTCTTCATCAATCCTACCTTAATGAGGCCATTGAGAAACAAGGAGATCACCACTTGCACCTTCCATTTTCTCATGATGTACACTTGCTATCCTACACTTGGAGGAAACAATTGGAGGACAGATTCATTTCTTATCATTTTCAGCCATGGTGGGGTCCATTGATGAGGCCATAAGGAGAGGGAAGGAGAAATTTGTTCTACCCTGTAGTTGCTTGAGGACAAGCAAAATTTTGAAGGGGGAGGACTGTAATATTCCTAACTAGCCCAAGCTAGTAGGAATATTCAATGTCATTTTATTTTTATGTTTTATGAATAAAATTTAAAGGAGAACAAATAAAAACTCCTAAACATGAGCATAAATCAATGCCCAATGTGAACAGAGTCAAATTAGGGCTTTCTCAATAAAATCCACTTTTATGTGAAACAGGTTCAAGATATTTGACCGAGTCAACAGGACCAAATCATAAAGCAGTCCAGATACAATGAACCTCCTAGATGATCAGTGCAGTCCTATGAGGAGGTCCTCCATGTGAAAAGGGACAAATGGATGAAGGTGTTTTAGGGTTTTTCAAACCCTAATATTATATAAGGAAGGGAAAGACTCAAGGAGAGGTTGTTGATGATAATTTAATTTTGAGATTGCTTGAGCAACTCAAACTCTTTGGCTGTTTAGCTAGAGAGAGGAATTTCCTATTTAGGAATTCCTCTTCTTCCTTGAGGGTCTCTTGGAGGAGATTGTGCTACATTGATCCACTATCTAGAATTTTTTCCAAGCTTCACCTTACATTACAGAGCTGCTCATGTTGAGGGTTGAGTTGTCTTGTGATCTGCAGCAAGTGGAATCAGATCTATTTAGATCTGAAGAGTTCTATTGCATCTTTTCAGTGGGGAAGTCATCTAAACCATTGGCAGGAGTGAAATAGTTGTTCTGAGCTTCAGATTCTTATCTTGGCATGAGGCCAAAGTGTGCATCACTTCATCAGCATAGTTATCTTTAGAAACTGCTTCATTTTGCTGGCATAGTTGCAGTGTACATTTGCTAGCAGTTTGGAGGAGAGATCTCCGGTGAAAGGGCTTCTTTCCTTCATTGATCTGATCCGTGGATTGGCCAACCAATCCATGTAATATTTCATATCTGATCTGCTGTGTGATATATTCTTCAGAAATTTCTGAATTTTACTGCAGATCCATGGTGTAGATCTCAGATCTATTCAGTGTCCTTCACTTTCAGCTGAGATCCCCAAGGGGAATGTACTTAAAAGGAATTTTTGCATATAGATCCCATTTATATCTATCCTTTTGACCTCTGATCTGTTATAGATCTGAAAATTAATAAAATACTACTTCATATTTCTGAAAATAACGTTGTATGGTTCATCATCCACTTCTTGTGTCATAAAGCTTGGGTTTTAGGCCTTTTCTTCAAGTATAGATCTGTATTATTTAATGTAAGATCTTTTAATCATATTCTTAGCTTTTCATACTATTATATCTGCATAAACTCACCAAACCCTTCAGAAAATACGCTCTCTAAGCTTCATTAAATTTCTGCATACACTAAGTCATGGGAAATCATGGTTTTTAAGCCTAGTTGAGTAAGGAGGAACTGTTTAGCTTAGCTAGACTTATTTCTTTGAGTTGAAATTCAGAGCATAGGTCCCTCATGACCTAATATAAAATAAACGCCCGCAATGTCTCTTATTTTTATGGAGAACTCTGAATACATACGTTTTAGGGCCTAAATCTTCACTTTTCCCCACCTTTTGTTCTATAAAATGTGTATTAAGTTGCTGCTGAATATTTTATTTAATTTTAATTGATTTAAAATAATTTATAATTCATATTTCTATAGCTCCACATTGGTAATAACTCATATTATTCCCAATAGTGTAGCTGTTCCAGATTTGGAACATTACAGAAACTAGGTCAAAACTCTTATTGTGTGGGATTTTGTAGATTCTGATGGATATTAATAGATGAATTCGACTTGATATGATATGATAATGATATTTATGACTACTTGAGCTATTTTAGATGATTTTGTTAGATATTTTATCTAATTAAGCCTCAAACTTTGAAGGCTTTGACAATGAAACTTGTATGACTTATTATTATTATTTTTGAGACTTAGAGACATAATTAAATATATGTTCTATCATATTTTGATATTGTTACATGCTGGTTGATTTCTTGAAGTCTTAAGTAGCTGAGTTTACCTTCAGTGTGCGAGAAAACGGTGGAGGGCCCCCACACCGAGCTAAGTGCACCCACACCGAGCTAAGTGCACTTCTTAGTTAATTTCATAGCTGCAATTTCTGAATTATTTTTCTTATGTTTTATTTGTTTATTTTTAAGTATTGATTAATCTAATGATCATTCTAAAACTACATATGAAAGGACAAACAAGTGTTTAAGTTAAGAATTCTTTCTATCGAATCAAGATTTTCAGTTAGAATTCATCTTTACATGTCTTTACATGCTTTGATTGCTGATGGATCTTAATCTTGTTTCTATTCTGCATATGAAGAGACAAACCAGTATTTAAGTTAAATACTTCTTCTATCTGATTAAGAGTTCAAAACTATGATTCATATTTTCCTTCTTTTCTGAATGATTGTTTTCACAATAGCATTAATGATAAATGAAATCAATGATGAAGGAAAACCAAGACCTCTTTTAGAGAAGAGCCTCTTCAACTATTACTTCATGCATCTCAATCTATTGTTTAGTTAAATTCTTGTTTTCACAATAGTATTGATGATAAATGAAATCAATGATGAAGGACAACCAAGACCTCTTTTAGTGAAGAGCCTCTTCAATTATTACTTCATGTATCTTGATCTATTTTTTAGCATTTAGAAATTAATTAAGTTAGATTTATATTTGTAATATGCATTTCCCTAATCATCAATAAACCATCTTCTAAATTGATCACAACTGAAACCCATATATTTTTGGGATGCTTCTAAGTTCCACTAACCTGGATTTATAATAAATACTTGCGTTAGTTTACAACAGTAAATTGACCCAACATTTTGGCACAATTATCGGGGAAGCATATTTCAAAAACGGTCAAAATAGGAAGAAAAATAAATAAAAAATAAAGAATAAAGAAAACAATATAAAATCACCAAAAATAACAAAAACATAGTTTTTATTTCAATAAATGTTTTCTTATGCCTAGAGATAGAGATCAGAAAGTTAGATTTTTGAAACAAAACCCCCCAACCGCTCATTCATCCACGGGATTAACAACACCAGTTGCTGGAAAAGCTACTATAGAAGAGTTAGAGGAAAAAGAGAGATCATGACAAATATTAACTTTAGTTGAAAGAAAAAACTTGTTGGCCTTGGAGGTAAAGAAAAATAAATCGCCTAAAGAACCTCCTTCTATTTGGAAACAAAAAGACACAAGAAAACAAACTATTGAACAACTAGAACAACCTGTCCTTGAGGAAATCAAAGTAGTGGAAGAAATACAAAGTCAACCTATTGAAACACTACAAGTATCTGAACAAGAAATGGCTGAAGAAGGAGAAGGATAAACTAGATTAAACATGACTCCTAAACAAAGATTATAATATCGAAGATAGCAAAGGGAATGGCAAAGAAAAAGAGAAGAAGAAAAAATAATTGAAGCGGAAAGAAAGGCAGATGAAGATAGAAGAGCATAAGCACTTCGAAGAATAGAGGAAGAAGCAAGAAGAGAAAACCAAATTCGAAGAACATAATAAAATGAGCAAGAAGTTAATAATGATCAGGAGACTACTTTTGGTTTTCCTATTTTAGATGCAAGAGCAACACTAGGAGAAGAAATAAAAATGAAAAATATTACACCTTTTGTATTGCCTAATTTCTATGGAATGTCAACAGAAGATCCTGATGCATTCATGTTTGAGTTTGACATCTTGTGTAGAACATATGGATATACTGATAATACACAAAAACTTCAACTTTTTCAAGTTACTTTAAAAGATGCAGCCTTGAAATGGTTCATGGGATTAGGAGAACACACGATAGCTTCTTGGGAAGATATGAAGAAAATATTTCTTAGAAAGTATCAAGCTTACTATAGGGCTAGAGACTCGAAAGAAGACCTTTTCAAAATGTCCCAACAAGAAGGTGAAAGTTTGGACGAATATTTGGAAATATTCCTTTACAATTTACAAAAATCCAAACATCATTCTCTTAGTTTTGATACCATCCGCACTATTTTTCTAAAGGGTATTAGAGATGAGTAGTTATACATTCTTAATGCAATGGGAAAAGGAGATATTTCTAATTTACCATTTGAATAAATTTCTTAATTATGTCAAAAATACTCTAGAGGAAGAGCCAAGAGTTGGAAAAGAGATATTTCATCAAAGGCTTTCAAATCTGCAGCAAGTGCAATAACAAGAGCAGATATAAGAAGTCTATTAAAAAAATTTAAGACAGATCTCTTGAGCACTTTGGGTACACAATTAAATGTTTTGAAAGCTAAGAAAAAGAAAGAAGAGCAAGATGACGTCTTAGCAATTTTTTGTCCAAAGTGTAGACAAAAAAATCCACTCAGGGAATGTCCTTTGCAAGGTATACAAGTATGTGGACTATGCACAGAAAATCATGCAATAGAAAAATGTCCAAAGTTAAATTAATTACAAGGGGAAGAAGTACAAGGAGTAGATTCTCTATACTATATGGCACCAAGGAGACCTTGGCAGCCAAGAATGCCTCAACAGTTCCCTCAACAAAATCCCCAAAATTTTCAATATCCTCAAAACACATGGAAAACACCAATTCCATGGTAGGCATGGCCACCACAACAATATCAAAACCAACCTTCACAAGGTTGTAGGGGATATGGTTATGGAAACCAACCACCACATCAAATGTACCCCTAGCAGTATCAATATCAACAACCATACCCTCTGCAATCATTTCCTCAATATCAACAATTCCAGCAACAACAAACCATGCCATATCCAACTCAAAACCCACCAATGCTAACTCAACCACAGAAACTTTAGTTGCCAACTAACCAGCCACCTCCTATACCAACACAATTACCAACTCAGCTAGTAGCTAATCCAAGCAACAAGGTGGATAGACCAGCATATCATGTGGAAGAGGCAACATATTATCCTACTTATTCAATTATTCCTGTACAAGATGTCCACCTAAGGTTTGGGAAGGTGTTACAAAAAAATTATCCTCCAATAATTGAAGAAAAAATAGAACGAGGAGAAAAAAGTGAACAATCTCAACCAGAAAAACAAATTAAGAAGGGTAAAGCTATCATGACACAGACTCCACCATATCCAGAGAGATTAATACAACAGAATATTCCAATATCTCTCCCTGAATTTAGTATTCTGGATGAATTGAAAAACACATATGTTAAAATTCCTTTATTGTAGGCAATTAAAGACATTCTGATATATGCAAAAACAATAAAGGAATTATGCATTAAGAAATCTGGCCGAAGAAAGAAGGATCCACCAACAATCTAGGTAATTGGAAGCCTTTCAAATCTCATGTCTACAAATATAGCCATTGAAAAATATGTTGATCCAGGAATTCCTATGGTTACTATTGTTAGCCACCTATAAAATTTGTTATACCAAAAGGTGGCTAAATCATTTTCTGAAGTCTTCAAGGAACAGATTTTATTGCTAAAAAGTGTTGGCTCTTGAAGACTCTCAAAAGGCCTCATGCCTCTGTCTAAATCTTCACTACTGTGCTCATTTCACACTCAGAAATTCTGTTGATTTCAAAGCCAAAATACTACTACAAACTCCATTTTTTCTCCTCCATCCCCTTCCACAACTAACCCCATTTTAACCCCTTCATCCCCTATAAAATATTTCATTTTTAATTTCCCCTTTCCCCTTTATCAAAACCCTTTGATAAGGTTTTAAGACCCTTTGTTAGCCTTATCGAAACCCTCAAAACCTTTGAAAAACATTGAAAATCTATAAAAATCATATTTTTTATATCTTATAGACTTAAGCCCCTTAGGCTAAGTCTTTAACCCTTCCCTTCCATATGCCCTGGTACTGGAACCAGGCGCTGAGCCATGTGAGCACTTATCTCAATCGGGGGAAAACACAGAACGCAAGCCTTTCCCTTTATTAAAAACCCCGAGGCCGATTAGCCCTCTGTTCTATCCCCCTCGGTCATATTATCTTCTATATGCCCAAAGGCTCCACAGACGGGCGCCAAGCCATACTGAATATTAATATTTCCGCCCAAAGTATAAACCTTCATGTATATAAATTCATCAATTTTATTATATCCTAAAGTTTTCCACCGGTGCAAAGTTCTAGTCACTCTCCATCGTAGATCTGATCTGCAGATCAACGTCGTGCAATCCATCACCCCGGTGGTCCCTGCCAGCCACTTACTATTGCAAAAACTGGGCAAAATCCATCACACCGCTTTCAAGCGGAGGGCAGTTTTTTTCCGATCGGCAACGATTCCATTCACCGCACGACGCGTGGCCTTGAGCACTGTTCAAAAACTGATGCTCATCGTACGTTAAAGTTCGGACATGGACTTGGCGTGATATTGACGTCCACCGTTCGATCTCAGGCCACTCATTGGACGATAGTCACTCTTCGAAGATGCCCGAGCGATAACTCGGGGTACGGCGCAGTGTTAAAAGCATCTCCACCGTCGATCTGATCTGCAGATCGACGGCCCAAAATTCATCACCCTGATTCCTTGTCCAGTCAACATTTCCGGACCTGGGAGTTTTATTCATCTGGATTTTATTGAAAATTTGATGTCCAAGCATTTTCCTAAGGTTTATTGGCACCTGTTCTCCGTCGTTGATCACGTGGGCCGATCTCATCCGATGGCCTACGATCGTCTCGAACCCCAAACATGATTTTTGATCATTTTTTCGCTAAAGCTAAGGTTTTAAACCTTTTTCCCATTTTTATTTTTATTTTTCTAAAAACGTGACCCCTTCACGTTGTTTAGTCACCCTCACTCCCGACCGTTGATCTCTGTGCGATCAACGGTTCCGATTTAATTTCCTCCTCCACTCTCCTTTGACCTCCTCTAATCAATCTCGATCATTGGATGATGCCATCCAACGGCCATGCTCCCTCCACATGCCTTCTGAAGCAGTTAACCTATACATGCAGGATTTTATAACATTATTTGTATTTTGCAGGGTTCTAGTGGTTTTTTCCGCTACATCTGAGGAAAATTTAAAGGTAGAGGGTGACGATCCTCCCGCTTTCAATTCATCAAATAAAATCATTCGCAGGTTTCAAATTCATGTTTCATCAATGGTTCATGAGGCATTGATGCCATACCACCCCTGCGCAGCCCTGCACACTAACAAACACAGCAAGTCAATCACAAATCAAAGAGTATTAGGGTCGAAGACAGAAACGCACCAGCACGGAAGACTGAAGACAGATTTGTGGGAATTACGGCTAAAATGACTTATCAAAAGCCTAATCCTCCCGACTAAAACACAGTTTAAAGAAAATCATGAGTGTTTTATCAGACAGAAAGCCTATCCTGCCACATCGGGGCTAATTTAATCCCCCATCTACCACAGAGCCACCTATGGCCTCAAAGCAATCAAAAGAAGGTCGAAGTTATTACCAGACCAGGAGATATTTTGCATCAATACAGCTGAACAATTATTTCAACCAAATGAACTTATTGTAAACTGTCAGCAGAAGTTATTGCAAGGATAACGAGGAGCCTTGAAGTCAACAAATTCTTTCCAGCAAGCCTAATACTTAATGTAAACCAATTAATACAGGGGAAATACCAAAAATATTCTCTATTAAGCCCCTCAAAGGCCGAGAGACAGTGCATTGTATTAATTGAACTTAGAAGATATTTTATCCCATTCCACCTCCTCATTTTTCTATAAATACTATACTGGAGAAGATGAGAAAGTGTTGGTTGGTTGATCACTAGTTGTAATACTGAAACTCTCTGAAATAATACATAGTCTGTTGAAGTTGAAGAACAAATTGAAGTCTTGGAAGCCTTAATGAGGTTGTTGCATGCTTGTTCCTGAGAAGGCTCTATCATTGGATCCATGAGCTTGGCTGTTGGTGAAGTATTCTGAACTGTTTAATGTCTTCTCCTATTTTCATTCTGTTCCATAATTTCTTACTACAATAGGATGAAATTTTTAGGCTAAGTAATGACTCCTGGAAGCACCTTAGACACGATTTCCAAATCCTTCCTTTGTTTCATGTTTTTCTACTGCTTGAGTTATTTTAGAGTCTTTAATCTCTCTCTTTAGTCCTATTGCTTTTTTATCCTTAATAGTTCGAACGGTTGGTTTCGGCATGACTTATGGTTTTCCACAGCATGCATTTGCCCTTAAAAGGTGTTATTGAAGTCCACCTTTGAATATTTCTTTTTTAGTTAAGCAGGGAGTCTGTTACCGATCTTTTCCCTTTGTCTTTGCTTAGCGATTTGTCTTAAAGGTATTTATAGTTGTAATCATAGATGTGTTAGGTGTTCCCTCTTCTATGGTTGCAATTATCAGTGAATCTTTTATGTTTTCTAAGTCATTTGAAATAAAATATTTGAGGAAATAGGGTGTTCCCCGAATCTTAGATTTAATTTTAAAAGTTGTTTTGAAATCATTATTTGCTTAAAGGTGTGATTTGTAGAATTTATGGTTAGCCCTGTCTATCAAATAGCTCTTTATTGTTCAATTTGTGCTTTCAAATTCCCTTTGTTTGAGAATTAAAATTCTCTTTCCAAATCATTTATGCCCATCTCATTCCAAAACCAAAGGATCCTGCGGCCAAGTTAGATTTTCCCTCTGATATCCCATATCCATTGATGAGTATGTTATGACCTCTTCTTGACTCCATTGCCCAATAAACCAGATGTTTCTCCATTCTATATATCTTTCATATATATTTCATGTTATGATGTATCAATTCAACCAAACAAATAAACAAACACCTGCACTTAATAACTAGTCTAAAACCAATATTCAAACCACACAAGATAAACCTTTATGTTAGGGTCCCATGATTTGGCTGATTGGAAAGCCAAATGATAGTGTAACATCAAACCAATATTTGGAGCCCAAGGACCTAGCCTTCCTGGACTCAGAGAGGGCTCTCTCTATTTGTGTAAGGGATATCTGTGTGTTTGCTTATTGTGTTCTGATTTTAGGCTAGTTATGAAGTAGGTTTTTTGGTTTTGGTTTTTTGGTTGTGAGGGATGAAACTGATCAAAGATATAATATAGGTAAAAAGATGTCAGATCAACTGGGCTATGGGGTCGAAGAGGTCAAGAAAGCTATCAGATGGTGATACAAGGTTGTTGAAGGGCCGATTTGATTCGAGGTAGAAAGGATCTTTGGGAAAAATGGAATAAAATGGACATCAAGTTTGGGAACAACAAAGGATTTCAAGCATAACTAGTTTAATAGCTGACATAAACATGGTAGGGCATGTTGGGGTTCCTATGTTTTGGCAGATTTGGCAATACCAAAAGATAAGACAAAGTCAAACCACTTTGGGGCCCTAGGATCTAGCCCTCCTGGACCCGGAGAGGGATCTCTCCAAATGGAGCTAAGAATGATATGTCTTTGAAGCTCGAATTGAGATATTAGGCTAGTTATGAAGCACAGGGGGGGGGTTTTAAATGGTTTGGTTGGAGGGTTGCTGGGTTGGTTAGGAGATCATGGACTGGGAAAACAATGGGAGAAAAGGAAAAAAGCAGCAGGATGTTTCAGCAGAGATGATAGGCCAAGACAGTGCCATCCATTGGGCTATGGAGTCATGAAAGGAAATTACTTGCATCCACTAGCCAAGGCTTCCAAAGGGCAAGTCATCTAATACTAAAGGATCTTTTAGATTAGATGGTGGGATGGAACATTAAGGACTGAAAGTGAAAGAAGGAGAACAACCAAATTTCTTTCTATAGATCAGGCCAGAGGTCATTTAACTCCAGACCTGCTTGGACATACTCAAAGGTAGCTCTCAAAGAGGGACAAAGGGGTTGCTTATAGATCAGACCAGAGGTCATTTAACTCCAGGTCTGCTTTAGCAACTCCAAGGGAAAAACAGAGATAAGTTAAACAGAAGGGATCTTAAAAGGGCCAGCTGGTCGCGCAAGGATCCTAGTGGACAGGGCTAACACTTATCCCCAGTGTTCCCAAACCTTCCAGCTTAAACCCCTCAAGAACATCTAAGAACAGCTTCAACTAATTCATACATCAGCCAGCAGGCAATAACATCCACTGTGCTGGTTAAACCAACTGATATCAACTCTTAGATAGCACATGGAGCAGAAAACATTGACGGCAAGGAGAGCAGACAGCATAGGGCACCTAACAAGGGTGAATCCTATACTATTATTCTGATGCAAGCCCAGAAGAACATGCAACAGTATGAAAATGTAAATAACAGAGTTAAGAAAGACATCACCAATAGTAATAGACCAGGATCCTGTGAAATGTGCTTTGATTAATTGATGCAAAACCAGTCATGTACAATATGGCTCAATGGCTAATATAGCCAAGACTTCTCCTCCCAGCCTATTACATACAAACTACTCCGCTATTCCCTCCCAAGACTGTTCTAACAGTCGAATGAATCCCTCTAACAGCAAACTACCAGCAAGTGAACAACAACCCTTACAATTCGTTCTCGGGGATATTTTATAGGAGAAGAGGGAGAGACAGAAGTAGATGAGCAAATGAATGAGACTCATTAAGACAGAATGGCGGAAGTGTCCACCCATCTTGTGTGTATTTCAACTTATTTGTGTGTACTCTATGAAGTATTTTGGAGATCTCTGTCGGGTCCGATTTGACCTCGGGAATGTTCTTAGTCTTGTGGTGTAACGGAACTTCTGTCTTTTGCCACTACGAAATAGATGAGCCGGGTGTGAGAGTCTGCAAGGCTCTCCATACACTCATAATTGTTTGCTGGTGTGCGAAATGAGCTCCAGTCAGTGTATTTAATTGTCTCAGGGCTCGAGAAGGCATGGAGGACGCTGTGGGAAGTTGTACCTCTGGAGGAAAATGTCCCACTGTTAGGTAGCGCAGTAATGACTTGCTGGTGCGCTCATCAGTCTTCAAACTGGGCCTCGATCCTTTGATCATGGGATTATAACCATTAATCTTCAATTACCGGCTCAAAACCCTTCTAACCCTCCTCTGTTGACTCGCTTGGTCGTTGAATTAACCTTTCTGTGACCTCTGCATAGTGAAAAGAGACTGTGAAACCACGCGGTGGTGGTGGAGGAAATGTTGCGGAGGCGGCAGAATGGTGGCAGAACAACGGGGAAACAACGGAAAGTGGTGGCGAGATGAACACATAGTGTAAAGACTCAAATGTTACCACCAGAGTGATTTACAAAGGAAAACATGGAAAAACAATGGAGCGGAGCATGAATGTGGGGCCGACCACGGCAGGGGGCAATTAAACTTGAGTCGTCAGATCCGAGAGGAAACAGACGGCGGAGATGAAATCGGCCAATCGCAATCGGAGGTTGGAGCGGGTGGCAATCGCAACGCACCCTTTGAAAGTTCTGATTGCGATTGAGAATGGATAAGCGATTGAGCGATAACCGTTGATCTGAGGTCCAGATCAACGGCGGGGATGTAATCGGAGGGAGAACGGGAGGGGTGATGGGCGATGATGCGATCAGCACTGAGCCGTTGGATCATGCATCAAACGAACGGACGGGATGTAATCGGGGTATTTCAATCGGGGCGGCACCAACGTGACTTGCGATTGCAATCGGAGGGGATTTGCGATTGGCGGAGGACGGTCGGATCAGGCGGGGGGATCAACGGTGGAGAAGCGATCGGGGGATCGCAATTGGAGGAAGAAACGACTGCGATCAATCGAAGTGCCGCGCGGCGCATTACGATTAGGATGACGAGGCGCGATTAAGCGCTCATGGGTCGATCGTCTGATCAACGGTGCGGAAACGAGCGGAGGCCTTAACACATGATACACCATCGCATCGGGGATTTTCAATGTTACACAGGAAACGCGCCCGCCCGGTCTTCCGATTGCGATTAGCGCCTGGGACTTGAGCGCTTGGTCCCAGTGCCGGGGCACATGTGGGGAAGTGGTTGGGGCTTGCGGTAAAGGGGCTAAGCCCTATAATAAGGTCGGAACATGGGTTTTTAGCCCATTTAAATGGATTTTAAGGGTGAAGGAGGGGAACGATAGAGGAATAAAGGGAAGAGAGGCCAGCAAGGTAGGGGGAATTTAAAGGGGATTTTAGGGGAAATGAAGGTAGAAGGAAATAGAAGGGAAGACAAGGGGGGATAAAAGGGCTATGGGGTAAAATAAAGGAAAGGAGGCCTTTGGAATTTCTTCACATAACGAGAGAGAGCTTTAAGGGAATCGACAGAGGATATAATAAAGGCTAAAAGGCAAATGGGCTTGGTATGTTTGGAAGAAATGCATTCCTTGAAGACTCAAAAATGATTTAGCCCCCTATTTTCTTGTCAAAAATTTCATAGGGGGGCTAACAGTGGCTCCACATGGGGATGGCTTCTTCTTGAAGGAGGCAAGAATTCAGAAATTGATCTCTTGGTGTAGGCCAGGTGCCTGCTGCTTGAACCATCCTTTTCTCTCTTTGATCTGCTGCCACAAGCTATGAAGACAACAAATCAGCAGTACAATTCTCCCAAACAACTACCTACCCACACTATAGTCCTAAAATTTTTTCTTCTGGGTGCATTTGGACTTGCAGACCCTTTTACATCATTAATTTTTTAAACAGGAAAATAAACCTACTCTGCTTCTACCCTTATTACTCCATGAGACCAGATTAGACTGTTGGTCTCATAGTTTCTCTACCTACACTACTACCTGCTAGGATTAGACTGTCTAGCAAGTTTCTTCTCTACATTCTAAGACAGAAATTTAAACAACTAACTACCTGCTCATAGACTGAGCTTTATTGAGCTTTTCCTACCTACCCTACTCTAACTGGAAATCTATGATACTTTAGGTGATACAATAATGCCAATGCAGCCAATCGAGCAGTAGTGAAAAAGGATATGAGCACTGGCTGCCTGTCAGAGATAACCACAGGGTGCTCTGCGTGTGGTTCTTCAAAACTGTGGTCACCATCAATAGTGACCATTCCTGATGAATCTGGCCCGCGCTAAGGATCAATGCTGGAGCATTCGAGCATATCAGGGCCTCCATGTACTCTGCCATAGGATCCACGAACAGATGATGTACGTTTTCTTCTTTTAGGCCTCCCATGATTGGTAGGCTGTCTATGTCCTGGGCAACTTCGATTATTGCATCTTCCACTACATCTTCAAAGGGGCTCTTGGGAACCGGATCATCTTCTTCTTCTACTTCGAAAAGCAGCGGAATCTCTTCTCTTTTGGGGGGAGGGAGACTTTCCAAGAATGCTCTAGGGTCTCTGAACTCATATGATATCTCTTGTGAGCTCAGAAGTTCGAGCTCAGCTTCATACCTCTCAACCATCAGCTCCAAAAGGATTTTCTTGATCACGGGCCCACCTCTAGAGCCGAGAGGAATAACCCCAGGAAGGTCCTCCACCTTATATACTGCCAAGTCACTACCAAGTGTATCACGACATGCTGCTATGAAGTCTGGAAATATTTCCGCAAACCGTTCGGGGTCTTGCATTAGTGACATGTCTTGGTCTTCGGAATGGATGATGTTGTACTGCGACATGGTCTCCCAGTGCAGTCTTATGTGAAACCATAGATAATTAGTGGCCAGCTGATTACCAGCGGAGTCTTTTAATCATTCAGGAATTGTGGAGTCTCCAGGTGGATGATATACAACTTACCGTCCACCACAGTGGTTTACCAAATCAAAGCTGACTGATCTTTCCCCAGCGGAGTCGCCATTATGTTGGGGTTCCTATGTTTTGGAAGATTTGGCAATACCAAAAGATAAGACAACATCAAACCACTTTGGGGCCCTAGGATCTAGCCCTCCTAGACCTGGAGAGGGATCTCTCCAAATGGAGCTAAGAATGATATGTCTTTGAATCTCGAATTGAGATATTAGGCTAGTTATGAAGCACAGGGGGGGGGGTTTTAATGGTTTGGTTGGAGGGTTGCTGGGTTGGTTAGGAGATCATGGACTGGGAAAAAATTGGGAGAAAAGGAACAAAGCAGCAGGATGTTTCAACAGAGATGATAGGCCAAGACAGTGCCATCCATTGGGCTATGGAGTCATGAAAGGAAATTACTTGCATCCACTAGCCAAGGCTTCCAAAGGGCAAGTCATCTAATACTAAAGGATCTTTTAGATTTAGATGGTGGGATGAACATTAAGGACCTAAAGTAAAAGAAGAAAAACAACCAAATTTTCACAGTTTATAGATCAAATAAAGCCAGAGGTCATTAATCACACAAATCTTCAATATACTTAAAGGTAGTTTCTGTGGGAATGTAATGCTTTATAGCTACCGAAGGTGGCCATTTAACTCCAAAGTTTTTGAAGAAACTAAGGAAAATGTGAGATAAGTTAAGCAGGGTTCTAAAGGGCCACCTGAGCCAAGGATCCTAGTGGACAGGGCTAACACTCATCCCCAGTGTTCCCAAACCTTCCAGCTTAAACCCCTCAAGAACATCTAAGAACAACTTCAACTAATTCATACATCAGCCAGCAGGCAATAACATCCACTGCGCTGGTTAAACCAACTGAAATCAACTCTTAGATAGCACATGGAGCAAAAAACATTGATGGCAAGGAGAGAAGACAGCATAGGGAACCTAACAAGGGTGAATCCTATACCATTATTCTGATGCAAGCCCAGAAGAACATGAAACAGTATGAAAATGTAAATAACAGAGTTAAGAAAGACATCACCAATAGTAATAGACCAGGATCCTGTGAAATGCGCTTTGATTAATTGATGCAAAACCAGTCATGTACAATATGGCTCAATGGCTAATACAGTCCCAACTTTCTCCTCCCAGCCTATTACATACAACTACCCTGCTACTCCCTCCCACGACTGTTCGAACAGTCGAATGAATCCCTAACAGCCAATGCCACAGCAAGGCAACAACACCAACAACCAACAACAACCTTTACATTATGTTCTCGGGGATCTTTTATAGGAGAAGAGAGAAAATAGAAGTAGATAAACAATTAAATGAGACTCATTAAGACAGGAGGGCGGAAGTGTTCACACCCATGCCGCTTAATGGCAATTTTCAGCGCTGTGTGTACTCTATAGACTGTTTTGGAGATCTCTGTCAGGCCGAAATTTGACCTCTGGTATGTTCTTTAAGTCCTTATGGTGATCTGGAACTCTGTGCTGCCACTCTGAAATGAATGAACTGGGTGACAAGTCTGCACGGCTCTCCATACCTCATAACTGCTGCCTGACTGTCTGAAATGAGCTCCAGTCAGTGTATTTAATTGTCTCAGGGCTCGAGAAGGCATGGAGGACGCTATGGGAAGTTGTACCTCTGGAGGAAAATGTCCCGCTGTTAGGTAGCGCAGTAATGACTTGCTGGTGCGCTCATCAGGCTTCAAACTGGGCCTCGATCCTTTGATCATGGGATTATAACCATTAATCTTCAATTACCAGCTCAAAACCCTTCTAACCCGCCTCTGTTGACTCGCTTGGTCGCTGAATTAACCTTTCTGTGACCTCTGCATAGTGAAAAGAGACTGTGAAACCGGGCGGTGGTGGTGGAGGAAATGCTGCGGAGGCGGCGGAATGGTGGCAGAACAGCGGGGAAACAACGGAAAGTGGTGGCGAGATGAACACATAGTGTAAAGACTCAAATGTTACCACCGGAGCGATTTACAAAGGAAAACATGGAAAAACAATGGAGCGGAGCATGAATATGGGGCCGACCGCGGCGGGGGGCGATTAAACCTGAGCCGTCAGATCCGGGAGGAAACGGACGGCAGAGATGAAATCGGCCAATCGCAATCGGAGGTTGGAGCGGGTGGCAAGCGCAACGCACCCTTTGAAAGTTCCGATTGCGATTGAGAATGGAGAAGCGATTGAGCGATAACCGTTGATCTCGGGTCCAGATCAACAACGGGGATGTAATCGGAGGGAGAATGGGAGGGGTGATGGGCGATGATGCGATCAGCGCTGAGCCGTTGGATCGTGCATCAAACGAACGGACGGGATGTAATCGGGGTATTTCAATCGGGGCAGCACCAACGTGACTTGCGATTGCGATCGGAGGGGATTTGCGATTGGCGGAGGACCGTCGGATCAGGCGGGGGGCTGCGATTAGCGCTTCGCCGTTCGATCGATACAGATCAACGGTGAAGAACGAAGCGGAGGCCTTAACATGATAACTCAATCGCATCGAGGGTTTTCAATGTTACACAGGAAACGCGCCCGGCCGGTCTTCTGATTGCGATTAGCGCCTGGGACTTGAGCGCTTGGTCCCAGCACCGGGGCACATGTGGGGAAGTGGTTAAGGGACTTGCGGTAAGGGGGCTAGGCCTATAATAAGGTTGGAACATGGGTTTTTAGCCCATTTTAATGGATTTTGAGGGTGAAGGAGGGGAACGATAGAGGAATAAAGGGGGAAGAAGGCCAACAAGGGTTAAGGGGGGAATTTAAAGGGGATTTTAGGGGGAAATGAAGGGTAAGAAGGGAAATAGAAGGGGAAGACAAGGGGGGATAAAAAGAGGCTAAATGAGGGTAAAATAAAGGGGAAAGGAGGCCTTTGGGCATTTCTTCACATAACAGAGAGGCTTTAAAAAGGGGAATCAACAGAGGGGATATAATCAAAAGCTAAAAGGCACATGGAGGCTTCAAGGAGACTGTGTTTTCAGAGGAAATGCATTCCTTGAAGACTCAAAAATGATTTAGCCCCTTTCTTTGTATCAGAATTATAGGGGGCTAACGGGCAAACCATTAATCATGAGAAATGTAACTATAAGCTAATCGGGGTACATAGAAATAAACATTCAAGCCATGCATAGAGATATATCACTCTCTAACTTTGGGAAAAGGCTATCAGACTTTGGGGAAATACACTTAAGACAGACAAACAACTTAAATAACTATGCCAGAACGCCTAAACACTGTACTTCAAGTTATTGGGCACTTTGAAAACAAGATTACATAGTCTTAGACAAAGGGCAAGATCAGAACAAGACCTCCTTGGTTCAAAAAATGACAATCTAATCAGTCAAAGAGAAATTTCATGGATGGAGCTATGGCTAGCCATGAGTAAGCAGGGCATACCATAAATCATACTTAGCATGCATAAAACCATGAATGAAACAAGCAAAAATATCCTTAAGTTATTAAAGAGCAATCAAGAATTCTTTAATGTGACTAAGAATGAAGAAAACATGGAAGCTATGAAGAAACAGGAAATTTGAGGTGCCTCCAAGGGCATGTCTCAAATTTTTTCTCTATTGTTCTATAGCAAGCAAGAAACATGGATTTATGAATGAAAACTAGGAAACAAAACAAAGAGAGAGACACTATACCATTCTACCAAGTCATGGAATCCAACAACAATCCTCTTTCATCATCCAAGAACATCCAAGAGACTATCCAAAAGCATGAGATAAGTATTTCTTCCAAAGCTTATATGACCATATATTGCTTCTATTCATCAATTTCAGCCTTGTTTACAATGAAAGCCTTTGGAATATATAGGCCAAAGTGAGGAAAACCTCTTAGTTCAACTTGTAATCTCATTGGCCTATCCAAAATATCTTATTTTGTCCTTGAGGCTTTGCAAAGCCCAAGGCACAAAATATCTCATAAAATATCTAAAAAATGCTAAAAGAGGGAAATAAATTGACTTTTCATAACTTATCATGTACAAAAATAGCTAAATGCACATGAGGAAAAAGCAATTTTGAAAGGTTCAATTTTTACAAAAATACTCAAAAAATACATCAACAAAAGGTCCCCTAACTTGCCGACAACTTTTGGAAGCCTTCCCGATGTCGAAACAAGGCCTGTGATGGCTCGTTGGAAAGATCTGAATGTCTACTTTCTGGAAAAACTTGAATTTTCTCAATCTAATGCCTAGAAGTCCTCCAAAAATATGCCTGTGTGTAAAAACCCAAAAAATAGGCCTTGCTGATATGTGGGCAGAGTGTAAAAAAAAGTGAGTGTTTTTTGCATCTTTGGGGGTCCAAAACAACTTCAAATGCTCTGAAAATTTCTGAGTAGATGCCCCTGAATTTAATGCATCCAGACTCTGATCTAAAGCATGCTGGTGAGGGATCCGCCAAGGAAGAACCTTCAACACAGAAGAAGCTTGGAATTCTTATTTTTTCTGGAAAGCAGGAATCAAATGTGACCATAAAATGTGACCATCTCCAGAGTGAAGAGCCAAAAGTTTTCCTGCCTTTGTTAATACTATCAAAAATTTCCGAAATCCATTATGATCCCTGGTCATTTTTGTTTTCTCTGCATTATTCAGCCTCCTTGCTTGTATAACATCTATCTCTTCAGCACTTGCTAGCATCAAGGTTGCCTTCAATTTCAGCAAATGGCCCTTCATCTATTCAAATAAGTTGTGCTCCACTTCAGCAACTGAGACGCCATCACTCTCTAATGGTAATTCTGCAGTAGTTGCATCTATGATTTCAGCAAGACCACCCTCTCTACTCCAAACAATCTCACATTGTTGCAATAATGCAAGAGAATGATCTTCCGTGATTACCAAGGCCCTAAATCCATGAGACATATCTACATGCAGATAGTTATTTATAAAAACCTTTTGTAAGATACCCCTTGGAGGATCTAGCTCAAAAATCTCCCTCAAAATTTCATTATTTTGACCATCATCCAGGATGACAGTAAGAGAAACCCTGTTCTTGTCTAGGTGTTGCACCACTGCAAATGCTTGCTGCTCTGGTGATAAGAGTAGGCCATCGCTAATAATAGCCGGTTGACTTACTTTCTCAAGTAAATAAAGCTCACTACAAGTATTTCCAACTTTTATTAGTAATATATGTGAATCAACTTTTAATGCAAAAGCACCTACAAATTTTAATGGAAGGAGTTCTGCCTCAGATGAAAAATCTTCAAAAAGACTAGAAAGAGTTGTCTGATGTAGTGACAGCTCTCCATTCGTAATGCCACTTGTAATAATAGTTGATCTTGCAGAATCCAAAGCAACCAATGTATCCTTTGTCACAATTAATTTGTCTAGTGATAGGCCTCCATCATAGGTTGCCACTTCATGTTTCAATATTTTCCCATTCCTAGGATTCACTACCCAAACAGCCACACTTGATTTCCCAATAAAACCTATTGCATAAATGCTTTCTCTATCAAGAGATAAAACAATCCTTTCGATGCTTACTTCAGTTTCCTCACTTCTAATAGAAAACTTTGTTCGCCGAAGTAGTTCTCCATCAATGCCTTAAAAATGCTTAAGGGCCCTTTTTGATTGGTTGAGCAGCTCTCAAAAGAGTTTTTGAAGGTTTTTATTTGAGTTTGTGACTGGTGCTACAGGTGCGCCGCGCATCAATAGGAAGCCTTTGTATTTTCTCTCCCAGGCACGCCGCGCAACTTTTCAAACGTGTCGTGCACTTTTGCAGCCCGTTTTCGAGGCCTTCCCGGTGTCATAATTGGGTGAGAGATGGCTCGTTGGAAAGATATGGAAGTCTAATTTCCATAAAAACTTTAATTTTTTCATTTGGTTTCCATTTGGTTGTTAAAAAATTTATTTTCCCAACACTGGTAAAAACTGGTGAATCCTGGTGCAGAAATGCATAGTGTTGTTTGTAGGCCACTTTTGGATGCCTTCCCGGTGTCGGAATTGGGCCCGAGATGGCTCGTTGGAAAGATATGGAAGTATAATTTAAAATATTCTTTATTTGTTTCATTTTGTGTCCATTTGGTTGTTTAAAAATTGACTTTCTAAACACTGGTAAAAAATGGTGAATGCTGGTGCGGAAATACATAGTGTTGTTTGCAGGCTACTTTTGGATGTCTTCCTTTTGTCAGAAATTGGCCCGAGATGGCTCATTGGAAATATATTGAAGTATAATTTCCAAATATTCTTGGGGTTTTTCATTTGGTATCCATTTGGTTGTTAAAAATCTGACTGTCCCAACATTGGTCAAAATGGTGAATCCTGGTGCAGAAATTCTCCCGTGACATTTGTATTTTTTACATTTCTCACAAACCATGATACCTGTGTAGAAACTGAAGGATTTTTTTCTTCTTGAACCTATGAGGGACAAAAACCTCTCTCACGTTTGTAAATTTCATCTTTTTTTGTTCAAAAACTCATTTTGATACAAACTGCCTGGGCGCTCATTAACCTCTGTCTTTTGCAACCTTTGTCATATTGAATGGAATACTCCTCAAAATGATGTGGTAATCTATAGTTTATGAGGTAGGAAGTTCTCTGAACCATGATTAAAAACTTTCCATTTTGTCCTTCCAAAATCTACTGTCTATGAAAGTGGCCATAAGGACTCTGTTATGCTTGATTTGTGTATAATGGGAGATTATTACAAAATATTGTTTCAGCCTTTACAAAAGGTCCTTCAGACCTATCATGAAGCTTTCCTCATTATCTGCTGATGGAGGTCATGATTGATTTTCTGCTTGTCATTTTGGATATCCTCAAACAATGGTGGGCCCTCTACTTATTTGTGAAGGAGGCCTATGTTTGATGATTGTCACGTGTCTTCTAAAAACTTTGTCTTTCATTCGATGGGGACATTCTTTGATTGAAATTGAAACACTGTTTTATCACACCTTTGGCCTTATGAATGAGTTGATTTGTTGTGTAAAGTTTTTTGAAGAGCTGGTCCTTTATTTGTTTGTGAAGGAGGTCTGCAACCTAAAAAATGGAATCCAAAATCAATTCTAGTTTGATTTCATCAGAGTCCATTTCAGTGCTAATTTTCTTATCAGGTTTTGATGTGACATCCCTACAACTTGCGATGGTGTATGAAAAAATATAAACAACAGATTAACCTATTGATATGCAGATGCTTGCATGCAACACTTTTCATAACCTCTTAAGAATGCTGGCCAAATTACTTTCCCATCTTGTGATGTAAAATAGATTGAAACATTTGTTGAACCTAAATCTATCAGCAAAATTTGTTGATCCTAGCAACAACCTTCTTCTTTATGATTTCTTCAGTGCATAAAAGAGACATATCTTTTTGAAGTTGTTCCAAATGTGCAGTCTTTTCCAATAGAAAAAATACTCAAGCACACTTTAAAACCTGCTGATGCATCCTTTGTTTTATCCCTTGGAAGGAGGTGGCCTACAACAGCCCTGAAATCATTTTTAAAAACATGTTGGCCCTCTTCTTGTTCATGAAGGAGGCCACATCATGCCTTTCTAACCATCTGCTCTTTTGCTGGAGGAGGTTATTTAGCACGATGTTTTCTAACATTTTCTCTTTTTAAGGAGGTCATCATAGTCATGATATTTCATCTATTTCCAAAACTGTGTCATCTTTCCTTGAAATATATATCTTTGCTTTTTGGACAACTTTTGACTTTTGAAATATGTACTCCTGCTCTCTTTTCATTTCAGCTTTCCATCTACTTAATGATGGCAAATTCCTTCAACATGAGAGACTTATTTGGAATATCTCTTTTCTTTTGTCTGGAAACTATTTGTCATTCAATTTTCCCCTGCAGAGATGCAAATAATATGACTTTGAAACGTTAAAAGCTCCTTTAGTGTTCTATGGAGATTTTTCCCAGTATTAAGCATATTCCTTTAGACTGTGCACATGCTCATCTCTTTCTGTATTAGATCTTTGTAGAATTTCTTTCCAGTCTGAGATAACAAGACCTCTTAGTGGTATAACTTTGTTGACACCTAATCCTATGGGATGGGTGTGGATATTTAATTTTGTATAATAAATAATATTGGGAAATAAGGAAGGCCAAGAGTCATTGGGAGATGAATCCCAATAGCCTCACCTCCATGTATAAATGCATGTACATTCTTGACTAATAAATATTCGATTTGAGGAGTTACCTCTTTGGTTTGACATGGTATCGAGCGGTCCACAATGGCATTCTGCTGTGTGTAACTCCTCTCCTTTGCTCGATCGATTTTAATAATATTTTATTTGCTCCTACTTGTTCTATCTTTGTTATTATGCATTTTTTTTCTACGCATGACGACGTTTACAACTCCTGCCGGCTCTGAAGGTGCAATCCTGCCGGTTCTTGGAAAAGCGCAAGTCATTTCCCTCTGCAGTCCTGCAAAGATCCCATTCCAAAATTTTCGTTTGGCCTTTTGGCCTCCTCCATTCTCCATACCTATCACCTCACCCATTTCCCCTACTTGCTATCGATCCCTCTCCTGCGCATATATACCTGTGATATATCGCTCCCTCCCCGCCCTTGTTAATACGCCCTCCACGTATATACAGTCTGCTCCATACGCTCCATTTTCTCTGTCGTTTATTCTTTCCATATATGTATACGCTGTCCATATCATAATATACGTTGTCCATTAGCACGCTCTGTCCATATCATAATATACGCTGTCCATATCATAATATACGCTACTGCATATTCCACTGTCACACAATACAATACCATAATACCACCTTCTATGTTATAACACCGTCCCTCCTCATATATAATACGCTGTCATATGTTATAACACCGCCCCTCCTCATATATAATACGATGTCACACTATAAATATTACCGTCCACCATAATCACTTCATATTACTGCCCCCCCACCTTTTAATACCACTCCCACCATATATTACCGCCCTCCCATATAATACGATCTCATACAATCCTTTTTCAAACACAACAAAAATATATATATATATATATATATATATTTTGGTGGAGAATTAGTATTTGCAGCAAAGAGTTTTTTGTCCTTTTAAATTCAGTCTATTTTCCAGCAAAGAGTTTTTGTCCCCTTTAATTGAGCAAAATTCCAGAGTTGAAATTTTTCTAGCAGAATTGTTTCCTCTTCAAAAGAATTTTTTTCCAACAAACTAATGCATTCTCTCATCTCTATTGTTGGGGTGGTTCTCTCCGGCAAAGAGAACTATCTTGAATGATCTCGGAAGATTAAACACACACTCATTTTTAATGAGTTGTGGAGAGGAATCTGTGAAGGACAAGAAGGAAATCCACCAGCAAAGCCCACTTCAGACAAAGAGCTCGCCATTTGGGAAAACAAGAACTACAAGGCCTATGCCTTGATTGCAGCTTCCGTAAATGAAGAGGTGAGTCGCCACATTTCATCATTCTCAAATGCCTATGATGCCTTGAGCAAGCTAAAAGAACTCTATGACTCACATTCAGAATTAGAAAATGTTCAATTGATGATGTTCAGTCTTGAAATGAAGAATGATGATCCCCTTGCCTTAGCTTCAGAAGTTAGATCGATCATGCATGATATTGATAGCACTGGTGTAAAAATGGACATACCTCTCATAGCATATGTTAAGGCATTATATCTGACTTACTCACACTATCTTGAGTCTTTGCAAGCAAGTGGGAACCTTGAGCATATCACCTTTGATACACTTGAGAAAAAGTTTGCAGAAAGAGAGAAAGCTTTCGGGAAGATGACAGTCCCTTCGTCTTCCGAAGAGGCTACATACTTGGCACATAGAGAAAAGAGTCATGCTCCAGATTCATCCAGAGGAAGAGGTGGCAAAAGAGGAAGAGGAAGAAGAAACTTCACAGAAAGGGGGGGCAGACAATCTGACAAATCCAATCTTCATTGCACACGTTGCAATAAAGATGGACATGATGCATCCAAATGTAGAACACCTTGGGAGAAAATTGAGCAGCAAAGAAATCAAGACAAAGGTAAAACTAATGACAAAGACAAAGGTAAAGCACCTGAATCCGCTCATTATGTTCTAGCACATTGTAATAATGGAGTAACTGAAGACTTGTTTGATGTTTCATTTACTTCATGGAGAGATGATTGGTTGCTAGATTCAGGAGCAACATGTCACATGACATTTAGAAAAGATTTTTTTTAAGAATTCACTGACAAAGTTGATGGAGCAGTATATTTCGCAGATAAATCCAAACTCAAGCCATCAGGGCTTGGCACAGTCAGGCTTAAGTTGCCTGGTCTTCCAGATCATATCCTACATGAGGTTCTATACCTCCCTGAGTTGAGGAGAAACTTGATGTCCTTGGTCCAAATCCGCCAGCAAGGACACTCCATTCACTTGTTTGATGGCAAGGCAGAGGTCAGAAAAGCATCAGATCACTCACTTGTCATGGAGGGAATAGAAGAAGGGAGACTCTTGAAGCTGAAAGGTTCATCTACTCATGCTCAAAACTTTGCATTCAGTTCACATCATGATGAAGGTACATTCCCATCAAGTCTTTTATGGCATGCTATATTTGGACACTTAAACTATGAAAGCCTTCGCTTGTTGAAGAAAAATGGTGTTAATGGACTGCCTACAATTCCTAGAAAACCTAAGGAATGTGATGCTTGTATTCTAGGAAAGCATAGCAAACAGCCATTTCATGATTCACACTCCAGAGCACATAGAACACTTGAGCTTGTTCATTCATATTTATGTGGCCCTATGCCTATTTCTTCTGCAAATGGAAATAAATACATGATGACATTTATTGATGACTACACCAGAATGTGTTGGATTTACTTACTGAAGAATAAGTCTGATGCTTTTCAAACTTTCAAGAATTTTCATGCATGGATTGAAAATGATGTACAAACACATATTGGCTCTCTACGTACTGATAATGGAAAAGAATACACTTCAAACAAATTTGAAAATTATCTTCGTCAACATGGAATCAAACATCAAACAACTGTGCCATATAATCCACAACAGAACGGTGTAGCTGAAAGAATGAATAGAACTATTTTAAATATGGTCCGCTCCATGTTATTTTTCAAGAATGTAAAATTGATGTTTTGGGCTGATGTAGTTCTATGTGCTGTTTACATAAAGAATAGGTGTCCTTCAAGTTCAATTAGAAACAAAACTCCTTTTGAAATGTGGCATGGCCAAATTCCTTCGGTAAAGCATTTCAGGGTCTTTGGGTCCACCTGTTATGCCTCGATACCCAAGGGTCAAAGGAAAAAACTTGGCGCTAGAAGTCGAAAATGTATCTTCTTGGGGTACTCCAATACCTCCAAAGGATATCGTCTCTATGATGAAGCAAATAAGAAATTTTTAATAGCAAGAGATGTCATATTTCTTGAATCTTCCAAGAGTGACAAGGTTGTTGAGCGGCAACTTGATCGCCTGGATAGATTCACACATGCAAAGTCCTTCCAAGAATTTGATAATGTGATTCCACATCTTGAAGGGGGGATTCCGATATTGAATCAAACTGTGGAATCATGTCTCGAAGCACTCTCTCCCCCACATGAAGAAACAACCACGGATGACACATTGGATGATGTGATTGACAGAATTGGGAGATTGAATCTTGAATCAATCCCAACTCAGTCAAATGACCAGCCTGGGCCATCTCAGAAAGGTCCTCCCAAATGGCTAACAAAGACACTGGAGAATGTTCATCCTGATGAGGTTGGAAAAACAGGAACAAGAAGTTCCACTCAACAAATCGAAGGTGATGTAGATAATTCTGATTCTCCTGTTGATATGGATATTGCTTATAACTGTGAATTGAGTTTTTCTACAGATCATGAACCAACTTCCTTCAAAGAAGTCGCTTCTCATGATGAATGGAAAGAAGCGATGCAGAAGGAGTATGATGCCTTGATAAAGAATGGCACTTGGAAGCTGGTTGATCCGCCTTTGGGAACGAAACCAATTGGCTGTAAGTGGGTCTACAAGAACAAGTATAAAGCAAATGGCTCACTTGACAAGCACAAGGCCAGGCTTGTGGCAAAAGGTTTTGCACAAAAAGAAGGAATCGATTATGAAGAAACTTTTGCTCCCACAGCAAAATGGACCACCATCCGGACTCTCTTTGCCCTAGCAGCTCAGAATGGATGGAAAGTCCATCAGATGGATGTAAAAACAACATTTTTGAATGGAGATCTAAAGGAGAAAGTTTATATGTCCCAGCCAGAAGGATTTGTGGTAAAGGGTCAAGAACACAAAGTTTGCAAACTTGTAAAATCCTTGTATGGCCTCAAGCAAGCACCACGAGCCTGGTATGAGAAATTGACCGAGCATCTTCTCAAACTTGACTTCAAACATTTTGATCTTGATGATGCAACTTTGTTTGTTAAGAAAGTTGGAAAAACAGTTGTATATCTTGTGGTATATGTAGATGATCTTTTGATAACAGGAAACAATGAGAGCTATATTGCATCCATGAAGAAAGAGTTGAAGAAAGGTTTTGAAATGACTGATTTGGGTCATGTTCATTACCATTTGGGTATTGAAGTAATTCAACATCCTAAATTCATATTTCTTTCTCAAAAGAAGTACATTGGAGATCTCTTGAACAAATTTGGCATGGATGACTGTAATCCCTTAACCACTCCAATGGAACAAAACTTGAAGCTCAAATCTATTGAAGGGAAGGAATTTGAGGATGCAACTAAGTATAGACAGCTTGTAGGAAGTCTTATCTATCTGACCACCACCAGACCTGACATCTCATTTGCTGTTGGAATCCTCTCAAGGTTCATGCAAAAACCTTGTGAAGGACATTGGTCCGCTGCAAAAAGAGTACTAAGGTACTTGAAGGGGACTCAAGACTTTGGACTCAAATATACACAGGTAGGCGACTTCATCTTGACCGGATACTCTGATTCAGACTTTGATGGCGACAAAGAAACAGGGGTGTCTACTACAGGTTACACCATGAGTCTTGGATCAAGAGCTGTCTCATGGAGATCACGCAAACAGTCAGTTCCAGCAGATTCCACGACCAAGGCAGAATATGTGGCAGCAGCTGAAGCAACAAAGGAAATTGTGTGGCTCCGGAAAATCCTGGAAGATTTGCAGATGAAACAAATGTACTCCACACCACTCATGATCGACAACACTTTTGCAATAAAGTTGGCCAAGAACCCAAAGTTCCATGATCGAACAAAGCACATCAATACAAAGTACCATCTAATTCGACATCATGTTCAGGCCAAAACCATCCATCTACATCATTGTTCCACAAATGAGCAAACTACTGACATCTTCACCAAAGCACTTGGAAGAGAAAAGTTTGAAAAGTTCAGATCGATGCTGGGGCTCACCAACATCCCTTCGGATTAAAGGGGGGAATTTTGACACCTAATCCTATGGGATGGGTGTGGATATTTAATTTTGTATAATAAATAATATTGGGAAATAAGGAAGGCCAAGAGTCATTGGGAGATGAATCCCAATAGCCTCACTCCATGTATAAATGCATGTTCATTCTTCATTCAATAACACATTCTGATTTGAGGATTTACCTCCTGGTTTGACAAAACCTAGGGGTATATCAAGGTTTTCTTTTGCAGATTAAGCGCTAATTCAGGGCTGGTTGGTATTGAACAAAGGATTCTGGCTCATGCTATTTTTTTCGAGGAAGGGATTTCTCTAAAGCGCCACTACCTAACTTAGGGGAAAATTTCATTGATTCTGATTGTGTTTGACAAGAATATCAAGGATAGGAAAGGAGACACTTTGTCAAACATTGGACAGTGAGTTTCATGAGAACCAAGGGGAAAATAATAGTAGACCAACAAGACCAAGATAGGTATAGACAGAGATATTTTGCTGAAACAAGACATGACTTTAAAAACTGAATATTGCTTTAATCATAGGCTGATAAGGAGGGCTAGGAAAGAAAAAAATTGTCTGGGGGTTTTCTAGATGAAAAATTGACATATGGAGATTAGCTTCTAGAAAACTTAGCTAGGAATCTAGTCATCAACAACAGGTGAAAAATATTGATGACTAACACTTTGCAAACAAACATTTGAGAGATCACTCTCTGAGAACAGGAGGACTAGATCCTGCAACTCTAAAGATTGGTTCTAATGTTTCCTTGTCTTTTGATTTTCCAAACTATCAAAACACGGGACACCAACAACTATTTTGATTAAAAAAATTTCAGTGTCGAACACTTTAGTAGACTTGGGAGCAGCTATCAATGTTATGACAACAAATACTATGAAACATTTGAATCTGAACAATATTAGACCTACTACTACAGTTTTAGAACTTGCAGATAGTTCTAAAGTTGTTCCAGAAGGTATATTAGAAGATATCATTGTCTCGCTATATTCATGGGAGTATCCTGTAGACTTCTTGATTTTGCAGCCAAAAACAAACTTGGGAGGGCATCCCATAATATTAGGCCGACCATGGTTAGCCACTGCAGATGCTTACATTGGATGCAAGTCAGGAAGTATGATTATTGCACATGGAAATGAAAGAAATCATGTTACATTATATCCTCCTGCTCAATCTCCTTCTCTATTATCATTACTTGATGAAAAAAAACAACAAAAACTTCAACCTGTTCTTAGCCTTAATCAAGTTTACAATTTTGGAGAGGAGGAAGAAAATGAGGACTTATTAGATCAATTCGTCTCAGAACCAAATCTTTCAGAGTAGCTTAAGATAACTCAATATGAAGCTGCTAGTTATCTTTTGAATGAATGTTTTTAGGAAAATTGCACAATACAATCATTACAAAATATATTTGAATGCATTTTTACTGTAAATTAAATTACCAATTCAAATAGAAAAATCATAGAAATTAGTCCTGAAAGACATTTGAATATTGGTAACAACTTATAATCATCACAAGAGGAAAAGCTAATAACATTATTGCAGAAATATTCAAAATATTTTTCATGGGATTATAAAGACATGCCAGGAATTCATCCAAAAATATGCACATCCAAAAATATGCATCCATCTCATTTACACTGATAATGAAATAAAACCTGTAAGGAAACCACAACGACGGATGAACCCCGTGATGAAAGAAATAGTTAAATAAGAATTACATAAACTGTTACAAGTCAAATTTATCTATCCTATTTTAGATAGTCAATGGGTTTCACCCTTAGTTGGGGCACCTGAGAAAAATGGGAAATGGAGAATTTTTGTGGACTACACTGAACTCAACAAAGCTTCATTAAAAGACCATTTTCCTTTACCATTTATCGATCAAGTGTTAGATTCATTAGCTTGAAAGAATTTTTTCTCATTTCTGGATGGATTTAGCAGATATAATCATATAAAAATAGCACTAGAAGATCAAGATAAGACAACATTCACATGTCCTTGGGGAACGTATGCATACAATGTTACCCTTCGGTTTGTTTAATGCACCTGCTAATTTTCAAAGAGCAGTTCTTGCTATTTTTTCTTATTTGATTCATGAGTGTGTGGAAGTTTACATGGATGATTTCACTGTGTATGGTACAACATATGATTATTGTTTACAGAATCTTGAAAAAGTGTTAAAAATATGCATTGAGACAAATCTATCACTTAGTAATTAAAAATGTTTTATGATGTTAACTGAGGGGATAGTGTTGGGACACCATATCTCTTCTTCAGGGATTAAAGTGGATCTAGCAAAAATTTAGGTCATTGTGAGTTTAACACCACCTAAAACACAAAAACAAGTTCGAATTTTCTTGGGTTATGTAGGTTACTATAGAAGATTTATCGGAAATTTCAGTAAAATAGCTTTTCCATTATTCAAGTTACTTGCGAAAGATGTAGAATTCCAATGGACTGATAATCGTCAACATGCATTTGAAAAATTAAAACAAAATTTTTCAATTGCACCCATTATTCAAGGACCTAATTGGTCTTTTCCATTTCAAATTTCAACGGATGCATATGATACAGCTATTGGAGCATCACTTCGACAAAAAGAGAATCAATTCAATTATGTTATATATTTCATCAGTAAAAACTTAACACCAACATAATTGAATTACACTGTTACGAAAAAAGAAATTTTAGCTGTCGTACATGCAGTAAATAAATTTTTCCATTATATAACAGTTTATCAATTTTATATTCACACGGATCATTCTGCTATAAAATATTTAATGAATAAATCAATTACAAATGGAAGAATAACTCGGTCGCTGTTATTAATGCAATAATTTAATATTATTGTACAAGTTCGACCAGGAAAACATAACCAAGTTGCTGACTTTTTGTCAAGAATAAATTCACCTAGTGATCCAAATCCAGTATCAGACAATTTCCCAAATGAGCATCTATTCGCTATAAATGTCAAAACTCCTTGGTTTGCATATATAGCTAATTATTTATCATCTGATATCCTACCATCTCACTACCCAAACAAACATAAACGAAGAATAATTAGAGAAAGTGCCATGTATAGTTGGGTCAATGGAGATCTATTTTATACTGGTGCTGATGTAATGATTAGAAAATGTGTAAAAGAAGATGAAATAATTCAAATTTTGAAATCTTGTCATGATGAACCATATGGTGGTCATTTTGAAAATAAAAGGACATCATACAAAGTGCTAAATCTTGGCTACTACTGGCCATCCATCTTCAAGGACTCCATAAATTATGTCAAAAGATGTGACAGTTGCCAAAGAATTGGTAGACCAGTGGCATCAGATGAAATGTCATTAAAGCCAAAAGTACTTATTGAACCATTTGAATAGTGGGATTTAGATTTCATGGGACCAATCAACCCTCCATCCAATGGAAATAAGTACATCATTGTATGTACAGATTATGTGACTAAATGGGTGGAGGCCAAGGCAGTAGCACGAACAACAGAAGAAATTGTTGTATCTTTTCTGTTTGAAGAGATATTCTTGAGATATGGAGTTCCGAGACAGATAGTAACTAACCAAAGTGCACAATTCACATCAAAACTTGTTTGTGATATTACGAAGAGATTCAAGATCAAACACAGAAAATCAACTCCATATCATCCTCAAGCAAATGGAAAAGTTGAATCAACAAACAAAGTCCTAGAAAACATTATGACGAAGGCTGTAAAAATGAACAGAAATGACTGGTTAGAAAATTTGAAAGATGAATATTGGGCATATAGAATAACTTGGAAAAAAACTACTGGTTTCAGCCCATATCAATTAGTGTATGGAAAAGAAGTTATATTACCCATTGAGTTTCAAATACATACATACAATCTAGCAGCAGAATTAGGGATGGAATTGTCTCATGCACAACAAGAAAGGATTATGCAGTTAAATAAACTGGATGAGGTTCGAAAACAAGCAGTTGAACATACTTCTCTTATCCAAGAACAATGGATCAAATGGAATGATCGATTCATAAAAAATAAAGTGTTTCAGAAAGGAGATTGGGCACTCTTGTTTGACTCCAATTTCAAAGATTTCAAAGAAAATTTTATGACTCATTGGCTTGGGCCATATGAGATTGCAGAAATATTAGATAATGGAGTTGTCAAGATAAAAACAATTGATGAAGCATCTATTTTGTTTGTCATCAATGGACATAGGCTTAAAATCTACAATAAGACTATAAATAAAGAGGATTTTGTGAGAAAAATTTCAATGGATTCAAATCTGGAAATAATTGGGCAGCATAGCAGTATGCCATCCATAATTCCAGTAGAAGAAGAGTAAAAAAACATAAAAAAAAAAATAATAAAAAGATTTTGGTTGTGAAAATCTAGGAAACTGGCACAATACAAACTCGAATTCACATCGGAAAACTAACTTGTTTGGCCAATATGAATTCTATTTATGTTTTTATCTTACTTTACTTTATATTTTTGGAGATATACCTTCCAATATATTGTCGACTTGAGAACAAGTCACAACATCAATTTGGGGGAGGGTGTAAAATAAAAAAACTATAAAAATAGTTTTCATCAGCTGAATTGAAGACAGAATATGAACTACACTCATAAAGGAACCTGGTATATCATTCGACATTTACAAAAGGGACCTGAATTATTGTTGAAATATTATTCAGAATCGGACCTGAATCATTATGACAAGAAATTTTCAAATATGGAACATCATTGTGAAAATTTAACATGTCAGAAGGGACTTGAGAAGATAATAGCAGATGGGACCTGAAAATGTCAAAGTTTGACCTGAAAAAGGGACCTAAAAAATAATTATTCTAAATCAAATCAGATGTAAGAAGAAACAAAGTCTCTACAAATTCTACAAGAGTCGTTGTAAAAAAACACAATGTCGTTCATCAGCAAACGTCAAAAAGGGAGTACATATGTACAGTAAGTAAAAAATCACTCTTAAATTTTCAATTTTTATCGAAATATTCTAGAATTGGACAAACTAATTTGATACTAGTTATGCATGTCTATCTACATTTCATTTATACCACCAACATTCCCTATATTTCATTTACATTCCCTACACTTTCATCTACATTCTATCATTTATAACCCTCTTCATACCACTATTCTAATTAACCCTATTATATCCACATCTATATCCTTACCACTATTCAAAACATACCATATAACTATTCATATCATACCCCATGTATTTCCTAACAAAGAGAATTATGAACAAAAGGTAAATATTGAACCTATGGAAGACTCTTGGAAGACCTACAAAACCATAAACAAAGGTTAGCATCATTATCATAAACATTTAACTTTAAAAATTTGACTATTTCATTAGTCAATTTTTAAAATTAAATATCAAAAGATAAAAACCAAAGTTCAAAATATATAGAGTGCAATTACAAAAGATATATGGTATTGTGCAAAGGTATATGATATAGTGCAAACATTTTAAATCAAAATAAAACGAGTGCAATCATATGAAGAAATGAACTAAGGTAATGGAGCAAATGAAATTTAGAAACAAATGAATGCAAACCTAAGGATTGATGCGAAGTGCATGGTAATGATAACATACAGTAATTCATGATGAGAATGAGTGCATGTAGTGGAGAGATAGCATATGATAATGAAGAATGATGGTGCACAGATGCATGGAGAAAATGCGAGTTATGGAGACAGATAGCATGATGATGCATGGAGGTAATGCTGATAATGGGAATGCACATAGCCATTAACACACAAAAATGAATAAGTTGCATATAAGGATGAATGTACACCAACACGACAGTCAAAGAAGAAAAGAAGTGCATGAGTCAGTCAAAAGAGTTGATGAATGGTTAGATGTTTTCAAATGTGTTTACATAGCACTGTGTAAAATGAATGAAACCATCTCCGCCACTGTCAAGACCATTTCCTCCATTAACAAACCTCAGAAATGATCATTTCCAAGTGTTTTCACCATCATTGCCATGAGAGAGGCTCAGTGAGAGACAGGAATATGCAGTCAAAGCACATCCTTGTATCCACAACCCTGTGAACACAAAAACGCAGAGAAGAAACTGTGAGGAAGCCGAGAGGAAAAAGAGATAAAATGCAGAAGAAGAGGCAGAGAATATAGTGAAAAGGAAAAATGGAGTGATAAGGTGAACTGAAGTTTTAAGGCCACGAATCCAAAAAATCTATTTCTTAGCTGAGCCATCAAGAAGCAGAACTCTCTGGAAGTGAAGGTAAGAAATTAATGAAGATTTGATTGTTCAAAAGATTTCGGTATTGTGTCAAAAAAATTTGAGTTATAAAAGGGAGCAATTTCATTTGATTTGCAAGTTTGTCATACGATGAGTTTTATATTAAAAACCATTCAAAAACGTGTTGACCCCTTTCAAAAACCACTATGCCATCAGTCAATCAATGAAATATTTTGTTGAATAAGTTCATAAATGAAGATTTTAATGAATTTTCTGTGGATTAAAACTTCAGATCAACTGAAAGAAGATCACGAAGATCAGAGAGAATCACAAGAGTTGTTGCATAAGAGAGGTAAGCTCAATACGTCCTCATATACAGTGTTTCATTTCAAATGGAAAACAGAGAGTGGGAATTTCAATTTGAATTGCATAAGTGAGGTTGTTATTAACTAAACTATGTAGTCGATTTGTTTTTAACACACTCAATCTAAAGATTTAGAATAGATTTTATGAAGAAAATAGAAGATAGTTAGACATGTTTTTTATGACAGAAGACAGTATGAGGAATGATGAAGATAAGCAGTGAATCTATCATGAATTTGTGATGTGATAATTGAATTTTTTATGTTGTATACATACTGAGTTTGAATGCAAAGTTTTGGAAATAATTTTTATATGAAATTGATGAGTAAAAAGCACTGTTGTATAAAAAATTTCAATTTTTTTATACACAGTCCAATTTCTTTTTCAAAATAGAGACAGAGAATTTTTTTAAGGAGAACAGAGAATTAAAATAGAGCGTATAATATTAGAAACATAAAATTATGTTTTCTTGAAACCTTTCCATCAAATTCTTTTGTTTATCTATAGTAAACTCACATTCTTCAAAAGAGAGAAACATAGGATTGATTGATTGACAAAGGCAATGAAGAAAAAAAAGGTAAGCCTACTACCATGGTTACATCTAGTGCTTAAATTTTTATTTGCAAAATGAAGCTAATGACGGTAGATGGTTATATAAAATAGTTTTCAGACCAAATGGCCTCAAGAGCATAACCTAAAGACTTCCAAATAGAACATTGGAGTAGGGAGACTATGGAAAAAATTTACCAGTCAGGTTTAACAGGTTTTCTCCAAAAGTTAAAAGGTCATAATGAGAAGCTCACAAAATAATTTGTAAATAACTTCAGACAGAATGAAACCATGGTGGGAAACATACATATCCCTTTGACTCCTACGGTACTCTAAGAGCAGTATACTTTCCATCTTCAGGTGAATTATATCACAAAGGCTTACATTTTAGAGATAAGGGTTGGACATTTTTCCTAGATAAAAAAAGGAAGGGTTCCTTTGATAGACCAAAAGGGATCCCAAGGGAATGGTTTAATGAACCATGGGCAGAATTGGTATTGATAATTCAGAAATTCTTCACTTGTAACAATAGATTTAGTGTAGTACACCTTTACCATGTCAGGTTGCTGCAACACATCTAGGGAGATATAAGGATAAATCTGTCCTATTTCTTCTACAAAAACTTGATGAAAATGATTGAAAGCATAAAATTAGAGACTAAACCCAAAGAGGCTCAATTTATTCATTAGGGACTCATTAAAATTCTTATAGATTACCAGTTGAAAGTCAAAGGGATGGTTTTTTTTGGAAGATTTCTTGGTTGAAAATGAGTTTGTAGAACAAGTTTTGGAAAACAAACTTAAACCCATAGAAGAAACAAGGAACATTGTGCATACATCTCTTTATCCAAAAACAAGTTCAAAGAAACAGCAAGAGGCAGTTGTGTTAGAAAAAGAAACATCATTTTTTACTATTTCCAGGAGACAGAAGAATAAACATTCAGCAGAACTAGAATACAAGTCATGGAAACTTCTCCTATAACAAAACAAGAAAATGAAATCCTTGAGATACTGCAACATGAAGTGTATGATAATCCTATAGATAAATATTCCTACTTTGAAAACAATGAAGTGGAATTTGCTTTAGTTTCCAAAGATTCAAAGGGGGGAGATCAAAACCTTTCCAGAGTTAGAGAGTTGACTGATAACTTAAAGATAAGAAAAATTATGGAGAGGCACTTGAAGGAGGAAAATGAAACCTATAAACTAACCAATGAGAAATTGGTTAAGGAAAATGAGAAGATCGGTGAGGAAATGGACAAGTTAAAAAAAAAAACAATCTTCTCTATACGTGCATTGAGATAGCTTCCAATACTTAGATGTTTTTGTAAAAATTGGAATTTAAGTCCATTTTTGGACAACAACAAAAATTCCCATAATAGCATTATGGTTTGCATATGTGCAGCACATTTGGGCTCGAGATGGATATGTTTCTAGAAAGCTCGGGAACTAAGAATAAGAGTAAACCTATTGGCATAGTCAAAGTGATCTTTAATAGGCCCAGTCAACGACGGTCAAACAAGACCAGTCTTTATGGAGGATCCCTAGAAACTAGGTCAAAACTCTTATTTTGTGGGATTTTCTAGATTATGATGGATCTGAATAGATGAATTCGACATGAAATGATAGGATAAGGATATTTATGACTACTTGAGCTATTTTAAATTAGTTTGTTATATATTTTATCTATTTAAGCCTCAAACTTTGAAGGCTTTGACAATGAAACTTGTATGACTTATTATTATTATTATTTCTGAGACTTGGAGACATAATTGAAGATCTGTTCTATCATATTTTGATGTTGTTACATGCTGGTTGATTTCTTGAAGACTTAAAGATCTTATTTTACCTTCAGTGTGCGAGGCAAGGGTAGAGGGCCCCCACACCGAGCTAAGTGCACTTCTTAGTTTATTTCGTAGCTGCAATTTCTGAATTAGTTTGCTTATGTTTGATTTGTTTATTTTTAAGTATTTATTAATCTAATGATCATTATTAAACTACATATGAAAGGACAAACAAGTGTTTAAGTTAAGCACTCTTTCTATCGAATCAAGATTTTCAGTTAGAATTCATCTTTACATGCCTTTACATGCTTTGATTGCTGATGGATATTAATATTGTTTCTATTCTTCATAGGAAGATACAAACCATTATTTAAGTTAAATACGTCTTCTATCTGATTAAGAGTTCAAAACTAAGATTCATCTTTTCCTTATTTTCTGAATTCTTGTTTTCACAATAGCATTAACGATCAATGAAATCAATGATGAAGGACAACCAGGCCTCTTTTAGTGAAGAGCCTATTCAATTATTAATTCATGCATCTTAATCTATTGTTTACTTAAATTCATGTTTTCACAATAGTATTGATGATAAATGAAATCAATGATGAAGGACAACCAGGACCTCTTTTAGTGAAAAGCTTCTTCAATTATTACTTCATGTATCTTGATCTATTGTTTAGCATTTAGAAATTAATTAAGTTAGAATTATATTTGTAATATGCATTTTCCTAATCATCAATAAACCATCTTCTGAATTGATCACCACTAAAACCCATATACTTTGGGGATGCTTCTAAGTTCCACTAACTCGGATAACCACCTGCACACGATACATGTTGAGATTCAACAAGAAATTTTGATCCTAGTGAAAATTAAGCTCCCACGCTAGGTGGGGCTCTCAGGCTATTTTTAGGTGTATGTATATTTATATATGTACGGTGCATGTATATTTATAGATGTATGGTGCATGTCTATTTATATAATGCATTTCTATTTATAGATGCATTTCTATATTTATTATCCCTTAATTTAGTTGGACATTAAACTGTAATCTATTCTCAATGTGGACTTGGAAATTGTTAACTGAAGTGGAAAATCAGTTAGCTAAGTGAATTTCGATTTAAGTGGTTGGTTGGTGGGACATTCAGGTTGAATTTAGTTGTTACTAAGTGATTCGAGTTGTAACAGAGTTGGAAGTGCAGTGGTGCATGAGTTGTTCAAGTTGTAAGTAGTTTAAATCAGCTAAGTGAGTTAAAATTAGTTGTGCTAGTTGTATCTGAAGATACATTAGTGAGAGACCAAGTGAATTAATTATTAATTAATTCAAAATCAATGGTCTCACATGAAACTAAATATTTACTATTATTAACTACATGCATGTCAGAGCCAGTGGAGACCTAGTTGAGTTCTAGGTGAAAGGGAAGAAAACTATCAGTTGTGACATTATCCGCTTGCACACAAGAAATCACACACACAATGGATGTACCCATGAGGATTGTGCATTCAAGTCAGGCAAGAAGGCATCAATTCAGGGATTTCTTTTGGTAGAGATTGCGCAATGGAGGCAGGTTGTCTGGAGACAGTAAATTGAGCAAGTGATTTTCCAATTTTTGTATGACAATGTGAGACAATTAGCTGATGTATTGAGAGCTCTTGTGTCTGGATTTTTGTATATAATTGTTTCATGATCCATGATATAATATAAAATATAATATAGTGGGGGTTTTAGCAGTAAGCTTTCCCCAGGAAATTATCTGTGTTGTGTGTGATTGATTTTTCTTCATGATATTGTAATTGGCAATTGTGTTTTTAATTCTGCAAAGATTTGCAGAAGCGATTCAGAATTTAAATTTAGCATATTATTAGATCGGGGGAATCCAAGATAAACATGCATATTATATAATTTTTATATGTTATCAGAGCACAAGAAATTGCAGAAGTGAAGCAGGAGCTGAGTTTTTTGGTATATATAATTTGAATTTCCAGAAAGACTTTGTTGGTGCTACAGCTGATTCAAGATCGAAATTTCTTTTAATGGCTTGAGGTTAGAGTATGGACTCGAGGGAAACTCAAAATACATTGATTGGAAATACAATATGGAGGCGGTACTCTAAGACAGTGGCTTGAAGGAATTCATTGAAAAAGATGTTGCAGATGCTGCTAATCTTGATGCATGGAGAAAGAAAGTGGCAAAGGCGATGGGTATCCAGTTGGAGGGAGTACGAGACCGCATTGTCTCAAGACTCCATGGGAAATCCACACCATATTCTATGTGGAAGGCTTTCACAGATATATTCCAAAGCAGTAGTGACCATTGGAAATTTGCACACAAAGATAAACTCAAGAAGGTCAAGATGGAAAAGAGCGACACCATTCCAAAATATCTCACAAAGTTTGTCCATTATCGAGATGAACTTGGGAGTGTGGGAATAACGGTCCCTGATGATGATTTGGTGATTTTGGCTCTCTTAGGACTTCCTAAGAGCTGGCATATTTATGAAGACTCTGTCAATGGATGGGAAAAATTATCGGATTGGTAACGACTGTGTTTGGATATGGTGCAGGAGGAGTTTAGGCAAAACACCAGAGATGGCTCTTCATCAAAGCATGATGAATAAGAGGATTGTGATTTGGCTTCCAAGGCAAAGAATGGGAAGGGGAGGAAATTCCATTCTAAATCTGAGTCTAAAGGAAATAAGCAGGATGTGTCCGAGTTGAAGTGTTTTCATTTTCCCGAACATGAGCATTTTTCTACTAATTCTCCACAAAAGAAAAACAAGAAGGTTTTTGGAGCTGCAGCTGGTGAGGCCCTTACCTCGCAATTTGAGCTTGAATTCTCCTTGATTGCATGCATGGTATCAAGTGCATTAGGATCGGTGTGGTATTTGGATAGTGGCGCTTCCTTTCACATGACGGGAGACAAGGAACTTTTCAGTGACTTGAAGGAGAAAGATATCCATATGCATATTGAGATGGGCGACGATGGATGGTATAGTGCTACTGATGTTAGTATGAATCTTAATTCGAGGCATACGAAAAAATACCACTTTATTTGTGCATAACAAACAGCCCTAACAGGAGAAATGACTGCTAATATCTTCAGATTTGCAGTTAAATGATCAAGAAAAATGCTACAAAAATCTAGATCTGTGCATTAGAAGACATTAAACAGTAGAAAAATAAGATTTACGCCATATATCCAATATACAAGACAAGAATATATCCAATGAAGTTTTTATTAATGGCACCTGGGAGGAAAACACAAGAGGGTGTTCCCTGTTCTCCTCAATGGGATGGGTTCTTGTAAGTCCTCAACACTTCATATTTAGAATTCCTCTCTCTTGATGGTGTAGAAAACCCAGAAAAAAATGGAAAAATATGGCTATGATGGTGGATCAATAGCCAGACCAAGAGTTGAGATCCAGAGTGATCTTTAGGCAACAAAATGTGACAAATGAATGGGAAAACCCTTCTATTTATAACAAAATATTGAGTTAATCTAGATATTGGTGCATAATTAAAATATTATTAACCAAATCAAGATCCAACTTTTATGGAATATTTTATTATATTTGTTGGAGGGAAAAGGAATTTGACTTGAGTCAAATCCCCTTATTTGTAAATAATAAATAAGTAAATGATTTATTTATCATTTTAAGGATGTGATTAGGAAATAATAAATAAATAAATGATTTATTTATCATTTTAAGGATGTGATTAAGAAATAATAAATAAATAAATGATTTGTTTATCATTTTAATGGTATGGTTGAGTAATAATCAAATAAATAATGATTTATTTAAATATTTAAGGGAGATTTAGTCATATTTAACAAATAATATTATTTAAGTAATGTTTAAATAATTATTCTTAGAAAATAATAAGATAAATAGTGATTTATCTAATTAATTTCCTTGTTTTGGGTTAAATATAACCAGGAATATTAATTAAATTGTTGTTTAACTAATTATTCCTTGAGGAAAAATCAAATAAATATGGATTCATTTAATGTTTCCCCATGGGGTTTCCTGTTTAGACCATTAAAAACTTAATAAAGGTGGTTTACTAAGTTATTTTTCATAGTGAATGCGATTTTACTTGGGGTTAAATTGGTCTTACTTGTTGTACGTGGGTTCATCTAATAACAATGGATTAGATGACCAAAAAATGGTGTAACATATTGCCACCTAGCGTGCGAGCGTTAGGAGCTAATCGTATAACCGAAGTACATTGTAAGAACTCAATCACTAGACAACAACGGGGAAGTCAAAGAGAGAGGATTGTAAGGTAGACCAAAGTGCTGAAAGAAACAGACCCTGAGGAGGTGACTTGCAGGTGCGACAAGTCTTTTTGATAAGTGGGTACCTGTTATAGGCAGCGGGGGAGGCATGCCTGTGCCCGCCAAGCCAATAGTACAAACAATAAGGCGTCCGAAAAACCATGAGATGGCATAATGCTAGCATAAACATGAGCCAGATAAACAACACGATAATGAATCCCACATACATATTGTGCCTGGGATAACAGCCAGGACTTGTACAATAATATCTGAGTACATGAGGTATAAATACAACCCAGATGCCCCTGAAAACAGGAAAGGGATCTGAAAATCTGACTGATACATGCAAACAAAAAGGTGCTACAAGCGGCTAAGGCTGACATCATCAAATGTATGGAGCTGCATCGAAGGCTGTAATGAAGAGGTCATCCGAGTGTGTGGGGGGCTACTTATAGGGCCACCCCCTCATGAGGGTTGAAACATCTCAGACATGCCCGAGAATCACCGATGTCAGCTGCTGCATCACTGGACCATCAAGTATACAGATCTCAATCATGCTAAAAAGGAGCTGGAGCTAAGAAACAATCAAGTCAAAGGGCTATGAGGAGTCCCTTTGCCTAATCCGAAGCACCGAACAAGAGTGGAAGCTAGAACCAAAGTACATCGCCCTCTAGACCTGTCTTCTGGAATGAATGAGTTGATGTCAGCAGAAGGAGGTCTGCCATAGGTGAGGCAATAAGGGATCCTCAACTAAGGCACGAGAGAAAATAGTAGAGTGAATGACAGACTGACACCAATGATGATGATGAAATGAGGGGAAATGAGTAGCGAATGGACGACTTCCCTTGTTAGAGCATAAAGAGCATGGATGACTTGGCAGCGACTGACAGAATATCATGGGGGATAGGGGACGGTGGTACTGAAGGCCATAATGAGCAACACGAGAGAGGGACCAAGAAATGAAGGATGGAGGACTATAGCGGGGTGCGAAGGGACTCAGGATAGACTCCATGAAAGCAATGATGACTCAACTCGAATGCTCTAAACAAGGGTGACTCAATAGTGCTACCACACAAGAAAAGGGTCCAATGGGGACCATAAAATCATGAGTACAAGATGGTAACTCATGAAGAAAGTCAACACGAGCGTGGACAAGTATGGAGGCAACATGGTGCCCTCGGTATGAGTGTTGCAAGTGAAGAAATTCGATTTTGAGGAAGGGTGAAGTGGCGCTTCATGGGAAAAATGTGTCCTAGTGAAGTATCAAATCACAAAAAGCTAATTGATACCCATTTGAGAGCTTGGTGGGATCCTTCCAATGGTATAGGCGGTTCGTCAAACTGAGCTACGGTTTGGTCGCAGTAAACAAAAGAAAAATCATGGGTTTTCTTTTAATAAGGCATTTTCCTTCCATATTCACTTATTTTCCGGTGGAGTTGTGGTGAATATCATGAGGAGTGGAGGCCTTAAATCTTGCAGCGGATGAACCAACTGTTGGAATTTAAGATCCGATAGTTTTAGGTAAGATTTCTCATCCTAATTTTATTTTTAGTGAGTTGAAAGTTTAGCTTAGGTACCCAGAGCTCATGAATAGGCCAGGTCGTACTTTTCTTGGGGTCTGTTCTGCAACCTGGGTAGGAGGTACTGGGCAGAACACTGCTACCTATCCCAGGGAAGGACCTAGAAAGTGTGACATATCAGAGAAAGGGGGATTCAGTGCTGTTATGGGTTGAGATCTTGGATTTTATGGTTGAGGGGCATGGGTGCCCTCGGGCATGTTATGGACATGCCAAGATGTATTTAGAAAAAGGGACATATAAACACATTTTAATGATGTGGTGTGCCACTTTTTTTTGGTATGCTTATGCAGTTTGAGAAAGGAAATAGACGATTACCAATCTCTTTTGGTACTGCATATATGAATCAAATGGACTTTAAGTTTCTGGGTTGGCATACATGGTGTTGCTATCCCAAAGGTAGGATTTGGGGATAATGAACTGATGTTCTCCCAAAATGCTCATATTTTTGTCAACCACAATGTCTATGAGACTGGGTTGTTGATGAAATATGAAGGAATGATGAGGGGTATCATCCCTATAGCGATATTGAAGTGATATGGGACTCTAGAGGTTCTTCTAAATGTGGAATAATAATGGGACTAGAGTCAACATGACTAGATTCACTAGGAGAGTGGTGGATAACTGCTTCTCCTAGTCTCTCAAATATGGGTTCCCCCTTACCCAAACATTGGGTTTCAATGTAATGGCCACAAGGTGAATGTGGTTCGAATGCATGAATTCGATGTAAGGAAGGATAGATAAAGTCAGGAGTAGTCACTGCTTCCATAATGTCGTCATCATAATAGAAGATGGGGTGACTGATGGAAGAAATACCACCTGATGCGGCGAAGCAACCTTACCCCTCATCGTGAGAGGAGAGGTTCGCATGCGCATCATCACAAGGGGTGACAGAAGAGTGAGTAGACAGAGGATCTACCATTGTTGAGACTAGGGAGGGTGTTGAAGGGAGGTCGAGTGAAACATTAGGGGAGGTCTCATCGTGACTTCTAACCAAGGCCCCGTTATCTCAACATCATAAGGGGAAAATTTAATGGGAGCATCTGTGTCCTAGGGTGTTTCCGAAGCAAGATGCAAAAATAAGGGAGCAGGTGACTCATTGCGCTCGTCCCCTAATTGGCGTAAGCCTTCTAAAGAGGAACGATACTCTTTGAGGTGAGGACAAAGGTGAGTGTAGTGACCATGGAAATCACACAAAGCAAAAGGATTATTTGTGCGTAATGGTTTGAGTTTCGGGATTGAATCAGGTATAGTGACATATACCTATGGGAAATCAAACTCTGGAAACGACTGATTGACCTTGGACTTGAGGTGAGGCAATTCAGGACAAGTATGGGTGGCATGGCCGACAACATCACAAAAAGCACACTAGATGGTACGCTTTGGAGGCAGAGAAGGGGCAGGGTTTGTCAGGGTAGCCTTTTCCTTTGATTCCCCTTTGTGAGCTTTGCCCTTCTTACCTGAAGTGGTCGCAATGAGAGGTGGTTCTTGTTGAGGTGAATGAGGCACTGTTGCAGCGGGAGAAGTCATAGGGACCGGCTGAACTAGGGTCAAAGTGAGATAAGGTTTAGGTTGACCAGGCGGGGTAGCGACTGGAGGATCGAGGTACCAGACGGGAATCCCAAGGGTCAATTTAGGAAGAGAGAGGGTGGCCATAACAGGTACTGTGTACACTCCTGGTGGGGGAGCTAGGAACACTATCTGACCTGAGGGGTAATGACCAGGAGGGATGGCGCCAAGATAGTTGAGGTCAGGAGGAACCATCCCGGGAGGGTAAAGGGGGTCATGAGTACCAACTGAAGGTGAAGGGCTAGGAGAAGAAGTTTAAGAAGGATGATCAGAGGACATCATGAAAATCTGGTAATCGGGGGAACCAGATGGAATATATTGAGTGGCCACCTGTCCTTCAGGTGATTGGGTAGCCAAAAATCCCTGTTGAGGGAAAGGATCAGTAAGCACAACTGGCTGACTAGGTGCAGGACTAGGAGGAACGAAAGGGATGGCTTGATGTCCTCTCAATGTTGCTTGAGACTCCCATAGATGTTGCATTTGTGGAAAAAGAGGACAATCATGCGTATAATGACTATAAACACCACAACAAGAACAGGGCTTATTCGTACGAAGAGGCCTATCCTACTTGGGCTGAGTAGTGCTAGGAGCATTACCTTGATTAGGTCTAGGATTACCAAGGGCAGCTTGATTTTGAGTACCTTTCCTCTTCCTTTTTTAGGGACGAGGATTAGTCGCGCCCTGATGTGCATACACTTGTCCCTGAGGGGGTGGTAGTTTTTGTTGCGAGGGTTGAGAAGGCAAGGGAGGAGGAGGTGCTAATGCTGGATGAGATGGAGTACTAGGCTGTGGATACGGAAAAAAAGGGGGTTAGGTAGCAGTGTGGTAAACAGGAGGTTGGGAAAAAGGAGGAGGCATGTCGTATCCTAGATACGTGCTACTGGGGGGGAAGTGCCGGAGGTGTTGGCCCCGCCCTGAGAGAAACCATAGCCTATGGGAGGTTGGGCATATGGATTAAAGAGAGCTCCAATGATTCCATCGACATCATGAGATGCCCCCAGTGCGTTGGCACCACCGGGTCTATGAAGATCATGTAGAAAAATATAAACATAACTCGACTGAGCGTAGATCAGGTCATATTTTAACGCAATTTGGAGAGCAGCTTCTTCAGTTAGAGGAAAGTGTGATGCGAAATCTTTCCCGATAGGCGGCAAGAGAGTCCTAAGGAACCAGTCCATTAGACACGGTCTTCGAAGGTAGGGACTCGACATAGGCTCCTTCTTCTCTGCCATTCCTGAACATGGTCAGATAGGTGGGTCGCAGATGACTGATGGAAGGACGTCAAGAGCTCGGTACCAGTGTCGTAACGAAGGGGAAGCTAGAAATAAGACAAAAAGGCCCGAGCGAGAGTCGCAAAGGTGGTATGAGAGGAAGGGGCCTGATCAACATACCACTTAGAAGCTTCACCAGTAAGCGTTCGTTGGAACAACCGAAGACGAACAGAGTCATCGGTAATGGAATTAGATGAACACCACATGTGGAAAGATTGAATATGATTTGAAGGATCTTCTCCAGCAAGACCTTCAAACTTTGGGATGTCTGAAGGGAGCTTTGTTGGCATAGCAGGCCAACTAGCGCCATGGTGTATAGGGTTGTTTATTAATTGGTCGAAGTCGAGGAGGCTGAGGCCTGCCATTAAAGGGAGCAAGGGTGCAGCCGGGGTAGTGTCCGTTGCGGTCCCACTAGTGGTATTCCCGACGAGAGGGCCGGGTTACCACCAGTATTAGGTCCTGCACTAGACATGGTGAAGGTGACAGGGGGAGAACCGAAGGTGGAACGAGAAGGAGAACCCAAAGGACCAGAAGAAGAGTCGGAGTGCAGACTCGGTTGAGGACTAACTCGAATCCTATGCGGAGGAGTAAGTATCCCTACCGGAAACTGAGGATGAAGGCCAAGAAGTCTCTGGGATGAACGCCTTGGTGGAGCAATGGTAACGACACAAACATAGCACAAAGTAAAAAGAGATCGACTAGGGCAAGGAGGTGCAGGATCAACTGATTACAATGTCGAAATAAGGGCAGAGAGGTGCAAGATCAATTGATTTCAATGTTTTAGAGTCTTTGCTTGGCGGTGTTAACCAAGCCCTTTTTCACTTAGGGTGTGTGTGTAAATTTTAATTTTTAAACCCAGACAGTTGTAGAGAAAAGAAAATTTGTTGTTGTATAGCTGTAAATAAACCTGCAAATGACAGTATATCAGCCTGCAAAAATAGAAAATAAACAGCTAATGATGCAATAATTTAAACCCAAGGAGGCGGGTCTCTCAACAACTAGTCTATAGGTGAGTAAAAACTAATCAAAACACATTAAAAAGGCTAATAGATCTAAGGTCAAGAGGGACAGGGATCTAAAAGACAAAATCTACTGGAAAGTGGTGCAGAAACAACAACAAATCAGAGGAAGAATTGCTGTAAAAAGAGGTGGCCAAAGGCTATCTCTAGGAGGGAAGCAGAGTGCACCCTAAAGGAAAACCCAAACGAAGCTAAATGAGGAGATTTGGATGAATAACAAGCCGATCTATGATTAAGAAATAATAAATAAATAAATGATTTATTTATCATTTTAAGGGTATGGTTGAGTAATAATCAAATAAATAATTATTTATTTAATTATTTAAGGGATATTTAGCCATATTTAACAAAGAATATTATTTAAGTAATGTTTAAATAATTATTCTTAGAAAATAATAAGATAAATAGTGATTTATCTAATTGATTTCCTTGTTTTGGGTTAAATATAACCAGGTATATTAATTAAATTGTTGTTTAACTAATTATTCCTTGAGGAAAAATCAAATAAGTATGGATTTATTTAATGTTTCCCCATGGGGTTTCCTGTTTAGACCGTAAACAACTTAATAAAGGTGGTTTACTAGGTTATTTTTCATAATGAATGCGATTTTACTTGGGGTAAAATTGGTCTTACTTGTTGTACTTGGGTTCATCTATTAACAATGGATTAGATGACCAAAAAAAGGTGTAACAACCGGGATTGGTACCATTACCTTTCAGAGGGAGTCAGGTAAACCATTTCAATTAAAATATGTGATGCATGTACCAGGTCTGAAGAAAAATTTGGTCTCAGTCGCAATGTTGGAGGACAGAGGCTATGATGTTGTTTTTAGTGATGGAAAATATTTCCTGCAACATAAAACAAGGGGTCAAGCCAAAAGGATAGGGTATCAAGTTAAGAATCTCTACAAGCTGGAGGTAGTTGGCTACAATGCTATGGTGGGAAAGGAGGAGAAAATGGTGAGCCAGGATGAGGGTGAATTATGGCACAGGCGATTGGTCCATATTCATCATCCAACCTTGAAAGTCATGCAACAAATATCTACTAGACTTCCAATGGGAACACTTGATCAGATAGATCAGTGCAAGGTTTGCACCATGGGGAAGTATGTAAAATCCACCTTTCATGAGAAGGAGAACCGTGCTTCAAGGATCCTTGAGAGAGTTTACACAGACGTGTGTGGGCCATTCTCGGTTGCTTCAATAGAAAAACATAAGTACTATGTAATATTTGTTGATGAATTTTCTCGTAAATGTTGGATCTTCTTCATGCAGAAGAAAGATCAAACATTCTCTAAGTTATGTGAGTTTAAGGCAATGGCGGAGAAAGATTCAGGGAAGAAAGTGAAGCGTCTTAGGAGTGATAATGGTGGAGAATACATTTCTAAATAATTCAAAAACTTCTGCAGCAAATAAGGAATTCGAAGAGAACTCATAGCACCTCATAACCCACAAAAGAATGGGGTCGCGAAGAGGAGGAACATAACGATCGTGGGTGCATCACGAGCGATGTTGCATGAGCAGGGCATACTCATGCATTTTTCGGTGGAAGCATGCAACACTATGGTTTATGTGTGGTGTAGCCCCCTATAAATTCCTTGACAAGCAAGCAAGGGGCTAATTTGTTTTATGAGCCTTCAAGGAATGCATTTCTCATAAAAACACATCATCCTTGAAGCCTCTTCATGTGCCTTGCCCTTTTATTGTTTCCCTCTACTGTTCTTAAGTCAATAAGCGTCACTAACAATGAAAATTGTGCTCCAAAAGGCCTTTATTTGCCCCTTGTACCTCTGCAGATTTCTCCATTTTACCCTTTTTTCCCTTCGTCAAAGTCCCCCTTTTACCCTCTAAATCCTCCCAAAATCCCCTTTAAACCCTACGTTCACCCCTGGATTGGTTTAATTTCCCCTTTCTTCCCTTATCGTTACCCTTCATTGGCCTTGAAATGCACTTAAAATAGGCAAAAACCCACTTTTTAACTTATATCATGGCCTAACCCCTTTTCTGCCAACCCTTTAAACCATTTCCCCACATGACCCTTGCCCAGAACCAAGCGCTAATGGTCCGGGCACTAATCGCAATCGCACCGTCGGGTGAAGCACATTCCTTTGTTAAACGAAAAACTCCGATGTGATTGAGTTTTGGTCTATAAGGCCTCTGCCGCGATCTCCACCATTGATATATCATTTTGATCGGACGGCCCGGTGCTAATCGCACTCCCGCTATGATCGCAATCGCAACTTTTTCCGTGACACTTCCCCGCACCTCCCGATTGCGATCCGCAGATTGCATTTCCACCGTTGATTCCCCTGTTGATCCGACGACCATCACACTCCCGCTCTGATCGCAATTGAAACTTTTGCCGTGACACTCCCCCGCGCCTCCGGATTGCAATCTGCTGATTGCATCTCCACTGTTGATTCCCCTGTTGATCCGACGACCCTCGCTCTCCCGCTCCAATCGCAATCGCATTTCCCAACTGCTGCCACCTTCTGCCCTTTGCGATTGTGATTTCCCCGATCCAATCTCGACCATCCGTTAGTCCAAGACCCAACGGTCATGATCTAATCGCACCATCATCCATAGAACTGTCGACCCTCCCATTTCACCCCTCTGATTGGATCGTGGCCATCGATCTCCTCCTGAGATCCGACGGTCCTAAATAAATGGCCCTCTGCCCATGCTGGGTTCCACCACACATGATCATTTTCATTGCATATCCATTCATTTCTATGCATTCCATCCAACTTCATAAGCCATCCCACTGATTAAACCTCCACCGTCGATCTTTGCCACTGGACCACGATCAAACGGTCCACATGCATTTATCCACCAAAACCCTATTAGTCGTTGTTTACACCATATTACTGCATTGTTCACCATTGGTTCATCTAAAACCACCGTTTTTACCACCTCTATGCTATCATTCTCCCGTCCTCCATAGCCATCCTCCCCTATGCATGGATTTCGTAACAGTGTTGCATGTTTTTTGCAGAGTACGAGTGGTAGAAAACTGCCATGATTCATAGTCTCTATTACAATTACATAGAACATAGGAAAGGACCATTTTCAGGAACTGAAATCATGAAGAAGGTCTGAGAAGACGTTATGATAGGGCTTGCATTAAAGGAACAAAGTTTAAACTCTGTAAAATCTTCCCCAGAGCCATTAAAGCACAGATTTTGCAGTCAGAGGCAAACGTGGAAGATGCAAAGAGTATCAGTGGGAAAACAGAGTGTTTAAGGCCTGTCATTGAATATTTTGATCCTTAATCCTATGATTTTAAGGAAGAGTACCAGATCAAAGACATCATGGATCACACAGAAGGCCCAGCACACAGAAAAAAATACTATCAGGGTAGCTACATCAGCAGAACGTTCCTACCTGTGAAAGGACAAAGCACCCATATTGTTCCCTTATTTCTGAGTATTTCCTAAAAATTTACATTACGAAAACGATCCTATGCTATCGAAGCATTTGTTACACGGTATGGCATACCTTAGCATCATTATTCTACCTTTTTGTTTAGTTCACCGAGTGTTACGGCAAGTACATTAGAGACATACCTGGAGTAAATGGAAGCCTGGCAGAAGACCACCATTTCAATAAAAAAAGAAGGAAAATTGCAGAGAGAATGGAGGCTTAGAAGCCCTCTTTCTCAAAGTTTGAATGCTTGATTTATTTTTTCACCTACCTCCTCTACTCTCTTGATAAAATTAGGAAGAAACTCATTGTAAAGGTTGTTGATCGGTTATCAGAGAAATTACAAGTTGTTTATTTTGAGACATAGTCTCTATGTAAAGTTGTAAGATAGGCTGAAGGAGATGTTTTCAAATTGAATATCCAGCTATTGGTAATGTTGTACTTGACTAGTGTTGCTCTTTAATATGACAAGCACATTTATTTGGATCCCGATCTAAAGCAGTGGTGATGTTTTTCTATCTATGTATTTGTTTTTAACTTGCAGTTAATTTCATTTTATTTCTACTGGCTCGCATCAGAAATCTGGCATAGGATTTACCCTTGTTAGGTACCGTATGTTTCTGCTCTCCTTGCCTTTGATGTTTTCTACTAAATGTGTTATCTAAGGGTTGATCTCAGTTAATTTAACCGGTGTAGTGGATGTTATTGCCTGCTAGCTGATGTATGAATTAAATGAATCTATTCTTAGATGTTCTTGTTAGGATTTAATTGAATGAATTAGGAACACTGGGAGGCCTAGAACTCTGTCTCTATCTCACTAGGATCCTTTTTAATTAATTGAACCTTTCTAAGATCCCTCAAGCTAGAGGCCGAAGCATTGAGAGTTCAAAGTCTCTCTCTGATCTCAGGTCTTTAACTTCATGTTCTAAATCTGTATTGTTTCCTTCTCTCTTACCATTTCATGCCACACTATCATCTTTGAGATCCAACGCTTTAGACGACTAGCCCAACTGAAAGCCTGCACATTGAAGAGCAAGTAAACCCTTTCCTGACTCCATTGCCCAATGGTCTTGATGTTCCTTGAAATCATCTCTCCTCTTCCTAAAATCCTCTTTGCTCATCCTTGTCTTATATTGAACCTTTCTTTCCTGATTCCCAACAACCAAACATACATCAAACAAACAAATCCCGAGCCTTATAACTAGCCTAACATCTTAAATTTTGAGCTTCAAAGACATAAACCTTGCTTATATAGAGAGAAGATCCCTCTCGGGACTCAGGAGGGCTAGATCTTGAGGTCTAAAAGTGGTTCTCGATGTCGTCTTCATCTTTTAGTCTTGCCAACTGCCAAAACATGGGAACCCCAACATGCAGAACCGTTGTCCCCATAGGATTACTCTGGCATGAGTACACCGAAGAAGCTTTCGACCGGTAAGAACCGTTGGCTCATCCGTTTATGCGCATGTGACCAAGGACGCCGAGAAGAAGCCGCAATGGACTACCGAAGATGGGATTTTTTGGGGGTACACAAAACACCCCATAATTATTGTGTGTATTTTCCAAGCAACAAAATTATCACAGTAATGGGATATAAAATTTATGAGGGGAAATCCACGCGGTTGTCGCTTGAGAGAGGGATCCTCGACTCGTACAGAGGAAGAACCGTTGGCTCCCAAAGATGAGTCTCTAGATGTGGATTAGCCACATGAGGAGGTTCATGGAGTGGAGGAAGCCACTCCTACAGATCCATCCATCAGAAATGGTAGAAAGTGCACCACAGAAGCTGATAGGCTAAGACTTGATGCTGCTGAGAATGTAGGAGCCCCTACTTCACAGCGCAAACAGAGACAGTCTCATAACTGATTTACTGGATACATGGATCTTATGAGAAAATGTATTGCGACTTAACCATCTTCCTTTCAGGAAGTAGTGTAGCAGCCTACTTGGGTTGATGCAATGTTGGAGGAGTATGACTCCATTGTCAGAAATTGTGCTTGGGAAATTGTTCCAAGGCCTGTTGATAAATCATTGGTAGGTTCGAGATGAATCTACAAGGTAAAGCAAGTTGTTTATGGGAGTGTGGAGAAATACAAGGCCATATTTTTGGCTTGGGGCTTCTCACAAATTGAGGGGATATATTATGATGAGACCTTTGCATCTATCGCAAGGTACTCTTCCATAACTACCATCCGTGGGGCTCCCATGTTTTGGCCAGGTTGACAAAGACCAAAAGATGAGACAACATAGAACCACTTTCAGACCTTAGGATCTAGCCCTCCTAGGTCCAGAGAGGGATCTCTCTATGATTATCAAAGGATATATGTCCTTGAAGTTCTAAATTATGGTTTTAGGCTAGTTATAGGCTCAAGGTTGTTTTTTTGATTGTTTGAGTTTGGTTGTTGAGAATCAGGAAGGAAGGTTTCATCATAAGACAAGGATGGGTAAAGAAGGAAGCTAGGCAAAGGTAGATAACTCAGGGAACATCAAGGCCATTGGGCAATGGAGTCAAGAAAGGATTTACTTATGTTCAATGTGTAAGCTTCAATTGGGCTAGTCATCTAGAGAATTTGGATCTCAAAGACTGATTGGTGGGATGGAACACTAAGTGATGAGAATGAAAGATGGAAAGCCATCTGATTCTTTCTATAGATCAGGCCAGAGGTCATTTAACTCCAGGCCTGCTTGGACAAAACCATAGGCAACACAAGGGATCTTGAAAAGGTTTATATGGAAGGGAAGGTTATGAAGAGGCAACGACAGGCTTTACACCTCCCAATGTTCCTAACCTCTTTCAATTAAATCTTAACAAAAACACCTGAATACTGATTTTACCAACTTGCACATCAGAGAGTAGGCAATAATCATCCACTACACTGGTTTAGTCAATTAAAAACAATATTCAGACACACATATGAGAAGAAAACATTCAAGACTGAGAGAGCTGGGATATAAGGTACCTAACAAGGGTAAATCTTATATCATGCATTCAGATGTCAGTCAGAAGAACATGAAATGAAATTGAAATAAACACAGAGATAAGAAGAACATCACCAACTGCTGTAGATCAGGATCCAATGAAAACTGCTTATCATGTTAAACACTACACCAATCAGGTACATCACTGCCCAAAGCTTTTACATTCAGCCTGAATACATCATATTTCTCAACCTATCATACAACTGTTACACAGGAAACTTGGCTCGGGACAGAATGCTTGCAGTTCGCTGATAAAACCAACAACAACCAACCCCCTTTACAATGTTCTTGCTGTGCTTTTATAACAAAAGATGATCCTAAGATCGACTGAGGAGGTAGGTGCCCATTGAGTGTTACATTTAAGCATAATAATGAATGCAGGGCCGAGGCCCATCCTGCTTGAGAATGCTGCATATTTATTTCGCTCTCCTCTTAGTAAGAGAACGATCTGCTTCAGATTTGATCTTGACATTTTGGGCTCGTTGTACTCCAGGTGATTTGAATTCGGGAAAAGATAAGCTACTAGGAGGGTATGTCTCATAAATGCCTGACTGTCTTTGAGTTGTAGTTTGATGGAAAAATCCTTCAGGGACATTCTGCATAATAAAAACAGTATGGATGCCTTGTCCAAGACGAAAAACACTTTGCCGACGGAAAACCCTGATATTACCTTTGTCTGCGCTAGGGGTCTGTGATCCTCTGTTCTGCCCTGTTGAAATGAACGAACTGGATGGAAGTCTGCATGGCCCTCCATGCTTCTTTAATGCTGTCGGACTGTCTGAAACGAGCTTCAGTCAGTGAATTTAATTATCTCAGGGCTCGAGAAGGCAAGAAGGCGCTGTAGGAAGGTGTACTTTCTGGAGTAAACGCGCTCTGCTTTTAGGTGGCGCAATCATGACTTGCTGGTGCGTCCTTAGTCTTCAAACTGTGCTTGAATCCTTTGACTGTAGGATTAGAACATTAATCTTCAATTACAGGCTCGAATTCTTCTCACACCCTGCTTCTGCTGCTTCGCTGGCCGGCTGAAATGGCCTCTCCGCACTACCTGCATGATGAAATAAATTCATCACAGGGCCCGGGCAGTGGTGGAGAAATGCTATGGAGGCGGAGGAATGGTGGCGGAACAGCGGAGAAACAATGGAAAGAATGCAACGTGGTGGAGAAATGGTGGCTTTACTATAATGCTAACAAAATGCAATGAAACGGTGAGATCTTATGATTAATAGGGTTCGGGGATAATATGCAGCGCAGACCGTTAGATTTAGGTCTGGGGACAAAGATCAACGGTGGAGATTGAGCGGCGGGGCAATACATAAAATGGGCGTAACATGCAAAACACATGAAATATAACGGAAACGAATGTAAGAGTGGGACCCAACGTGGCGGAGGGCGAAAAAGCGAAGACCGTCAGATCATGGAGGGAACGGACGGCCACGATGTAATCGCCCAATCGCAATCGGGGGACAGTCGAAATGGTTTGCGATTGCGATCGGGGAGGGCATTGCGATTGAGCGCTGGCCGTCGGATCGGCGGGGCGATAGACAGTTGGGATTAAATCGGAGCGGGAGAACAGGCGGGGAGCGACGAGATCTGGGCCATTGGATCTGAATGGATCAACGGCCAGGATTAAATCAGAAGGGAGACCAACAGAAATGCGATCGCGATCGGGAGGACTAAGAGATTGAATGCAGGCTGTCCGATCCGGAACAGATCAACGGTGGAGATGTGGATCGGGGGGTGCAGTGCGATTAAGCGCTGGCCATCGGATTGACTGGGAAACAGACGGCCTAGATCCAATCGGCGGGGAGAAAGAAGGGTCACGAGCGAAGACGCGATTGTGCGATATCCATTGGATCCGACGGAATGGACGGCTGCGATGCAATCGGGAGGCGAACAGAAGGACTTGCGATTGCGATCGGAGGGACAGAGCGATTGAGCGCTGGCCGTTGATCTGACGGGGAGATCGACGGTGGAGAACACAATCGGAGGGGATCAGCGATTGGCGGAGGACCGTCGGATCAGCATGAAAACGGACGGTTGAGATTAAATCGGAAGGCTTCAATCGGGGCGGTGCCAATGCGTCTTGCGATTGCGATCGGGCATGGGTTTGCGATTGAGCGCAGACCGTCGATCTGCGGGAAGAATGGACGGTGGAGATTTAATCGGGGCACGCAATCGGAGGAGGAGTAGAGGGACTTGCGATCAGCGGAGGGCCGTCGGATCGCGGGGCAGATCGACGGTGGGGAAGACCATCGGAGGGGCAGTGCGATCAGCGCGGGACCGTTGGATCGCGAAACACATGGACGACTGAGATCAAATCGGAAGGTCTCAATCGGGGGGGCGGACTTAACATGTGCCGATTGCGACGGGCGGGGGCTTGCGATTAGCGGACAGCCGTTAGATCTGATCGGATCAACGGTTCATATCGGAGCGGGGACCTTACGTGTTAAAACAATCGCATCGGGGTTTTTGTTGTCACAAAGGGTTTGGCCTCCCGCCGATAGTTCCGATTGCGATTAGCGCTCGGGACTTAAGCACTTGGTCCCAGCGCAGAGGCACATGTGGGGAAGTGGTTGAAAGGGGCTAGCGGGAAGGGGCTTAGGCCTATAATAAGGTCGGGGAGTGGGTTTTAGCCCTTTTAAATGGATTTTAAGGGGTTTAAAGGGAAACGATAGAGGAATAAAGGGGAGAAAAGGGAAAACAAAGGGCAGGGGAAGAAATTAGAAGGGATCTTGGGGGGATTTTGGGGGAATTTGAGGAGTAAATGGGGAAGAAGGGGGAATAAAGGGGAGAGAAACCAAGGGCTTTGGGGAATGAAATAAGAGGGAAGAAGGGGGTCTTTGGGCATTTCTTCACAGCAGAGAGGCTTTTGAAAGGGGACTCAGTAGAAGGGATATATTTCAAAGGCTAAAAGGCACATGGAGGCTTCAAGGAGACTGTGTTTTCATCGGAAACGCATTCCTTGAAGACTCAACAACAATTTAGCCCCCTATTTGCTTGTCAAAATTTCATAGGGGGGCTAACAGTGGCTCCACATGGGGATGGCTTCTTCTTGAAGGAGTCAAGAATTCAGGAATTGATCTCTTGGTGTAGGCCAGATGCCTGCTGCTATAAGCCATCTTTCTTCTTTCTTTAGATTAGCTGCCACAATATATTAGATACACAAATCAGCAGAAACACTTTCCCAACCAATCTACCTACCCAGACTAGAGTTCTAACAATTTTCCCTCGGGTGCATTTGAACTAGCAGACCCTTTACATTTTATTTTGCAAAACAAAAACAAACCTATTCTAGTTCTACCCTTATTGCTCCATGAGGCCAGATTAGACTGTTGGCCTCATATATTACTCTACCTAAACTACTACATGTTGGGATTAAACTGTCCAACAGGTTTCTTCACCTATATTCTAAGACAGGAAATTTAAACACAGCCAAGCCAGGATTAGACTGTCTGACTTGCTGGGCAGAAACTTGAAAGAAAAGAAACAAAACTGAGAAGGCATGGAATTCTGCAACTGTGAAACATCCTTCTTTCTTCCTTGTGACTCAGGTTTTGAGCATGTTTGAGTCACTTCTTTCCTTTACTATAGCTCTGATTTTGGGCATATTAGAGCTGGATGTTCTTTTACTGCTGATCCAGATTTTGAGCTTGTTAGAACCAGGTCTTCTTGTTCCTTTTGGCTCAAATTTTGAGTTTATTAGAGCCAATCCTTTGCCTCAGAGGTTCATGTTTTGAGCATGTCTGAACCTCTCTTCTCATTCTGCTTTTTGGGACATTTTCTTCTTCTTTTTGCTGAAAATGAAGATTTGCAACGGTATATACAATGGAAATGAAACTGGAAATGGAGAATTAGCAGAAATAGTGTTTGAGCATCCTGCCATTGACAGGACCCCCAAACAGCTCTGTACCATCGAGTTCTTGTAAGAAAAATGCATTAGGACCCACAGTGGCCTGAATGTTGAATGGACCTTGCCACAAGCCGTCGAATTTGCCATGTTTGCCTTTATCCTCTCTTCTTGAATCCCACTTCAGGACCTTGTCCCCAACTTTGAAATTTGCTGCTTTGGTTCTTTTTTCAAACTGTCTCTTCATGTTTTCCTGCACTTTGACAGCTCTGTTATAAACCTGCTCCCTTGTTTGCTGAAGATGGATTGTTTCATTAATTCTCCTTATCATGCTGTCTTCTTCTGATTGGATTTCTTGAATAAGCTTTACCACTGGTATCCCAAGGCTAGTAGGAAAAACTGCTTCTGTCCCATAAACCAACTGGAAGGGTGATGTGCCAATAGATTTCTTTGTAGTGAGCCTGTCTGCCCACAGGGCATGTATCAACTTTTTATGCCAAGACCTTTTGTTCTCTTCCAGCAGCTTCTTAATGATCGTAACCAGGATTTTATTTGATGATTCAGCTAGGCCATTACCCTGGGGGTAATAGGCAGTTGAATGTCCAAGCGCAATTCCGTACCTGTGACAGAAATCAATCATTCTTTTGGATCCGAAAGCAGCAGCATTGTCAGTGATTATTTTCCTTGGGCAGCCAAACCGAGACAGGATGAAGTCTTCTAGGAACCTAATGATGACCGAATCAGTGGCATTCCTAGTGGGTATGGCTTCAATCCACTTAGTGAAGTAATCAGTAGCAGTCAAGATCCATTTATGTTGCCCAGAAGAAGAGGGGTGAATTTCTCCAATGAAGTCTAAGCCCCATTGCATGAAAGGACCTTCTATGGTGATAGGTTGCAGAGGGAGGGGGAGGAGCTTTCTTTTGCCTTCGAAAATTTGGCATTTGTGGCAGGCAAGAATCATTTTATGGACATCACTAAAGAGTGTATGCCAATAGTACCCAGCCCTGAGTATCTTATTTGCAGTGGCCTTCCAACTCAGGTGGCCTCCACACTCCCCAGCATGGAATTATTGTTTGATTTTTTCGGCTTCGGTTTCAGACAAGCATTTCAACAAAAGACCATTTGGATTTTTCCAATATAGACTCTCATTCATAATACAGTAATTTCTAGCTTTGAGTTTTATGAATCTGGCCTTTGTTTTGGACAGTTCTGGAGGGGCATTGAGGTGTGTGAGCACGTAAAGGATATCAGTGTACCAAGGAGAGTTTTGAAACTGCTCCTCAACAGTTGGATGGGGCAATCCTTCCCGCTCATCCAGGGCATTCATCATGTTAATATCAAGAGCCTGTAGATTAGATTCAACCATCAATTGGGCCAGGCCTTGACCTTTGATCAGCTTGGTGGGTTTGATTTCAATGTCATATTCTAAAATTGTAGCAATCCATTTGCCCCTTTTCCCATCTGGGTCTTGGGACAGGATATCTTTGACCACTATATTTGGCACATAGGCAATGGTGTGAGAATGCAGAATGTACACCCTAAAGTCCTTTAAGGCCTTAATCAGGGCATAGGCCTGCTTTTCCATGATGTTGTACTTTAAGGGTGCATCTCTCAAGGCTTTACTGAAGAAGGCTATAGGATGTTCCTTACCTTCCGAATTTTTCTGCAGCAAAACTGCAGCTATTGTGTGTGGGGAAGCGAATGAAAAGATCAGAAAATCTTTTGAAAAGTCAGGGCTGATAAGGACAGGGGCTTGGGTGAGTGCAAGCTTTACTGACTCAAAAGATTTTTTGGCTTCAACAGTCCACTTGATTCCTGCATCTTTCTTTAGCATTTCAGTCATTTTCCTAAGATGCTCAGCAAGATTGGGGATAAATCTTCTGAGGAAATTGATCTTCCCTATGAAGGACTGTAGCTCCTTGATGTTTCTTGGATGTGTAATTTGAAGTATTCCCTCAACTCTCTGGGGGTCTATCCTAATCCCTTTCTCAGATATAATGTGGCCTAGAAGCTTACCCTCTCGCAGCCCAAAAATAGTCTTCTTAGGATTTAGGGACAGACCATACCTTCTACATTTTTCAAAAACCTTCCTTAGATGTTTTAAGTGTTCTTCTTCTGTTTTAGAAAAGACAGTTAAGTCATCCAAGTAGATAACTATAAAGTGTCCAATCTCCTCTGAGAAAGCAATATCCATTGCTCTCTGGAAGGTAGCTCCGGAATTCATCAATCCAAAAGGCATTTTCACATACATGAAGGTGCCCCATGGAGTGGTGAAGGCTGTTTTGAGTTGATATTCTAGGAGTACCAGAACCTGGTTGTATCCCGAAAAACCATCAAGCAGGGAGATTCTTTTAGAGCCCACTACCTTCTGTAGGATATGCTCCATTCTAGGCAAAGGGTAGTTATCTTTCAAGGAAGCTCTGTTAAGGTTTCTGAAGTCTATGCAAAGTCTAATCTCCCCCGTTTTCTTCCTTACAGCCACTAAGTTTGACACCCAATCAGAAAACCTTACAGGGACTATAATGCCTGCATCATACATCTTCTTAATTTCCTTTTCTACTGCAGGTAATTGTTTTGGATTAATTCTACGGAGTTTTTTTCTGAGAGGTTTCTGATTTTCCTTCAGTGGTATCTTATGTTGTATAATGTTGGTGTCATAGGCCTTTAAGTCTTCATAGCTCCATGCAAACACATCAATGAATTCCTTAAACAAGTCAATGTATCTTTTCTTCATGTCTGCAGGTATAGACTTAGCCAGTTTTATCATTTTGGGTTTGTCTTCAGTGCCTATGTTACATTCTTCTACATCTGATTCTACATGTTCTATTGTGGGTTTTTTTGCGACATCATTGAAATCAAAGAGGTCCTCTAAGGGTGCTAAGCCTCTTGGTATGTTCTTGTCCTTGGCTTGCAGCACCTCCATTTCTTCTCTATCTGCGTTTTCACGTTTTACGGCTGAATCTCCAGTTTCTTCAGAAAAAGAGTTTATTTCTATACTACAAGGTGTTTCTAGTTCATCTGTGGAATCCTCACTGGGGCAGCTGTCATCAGATTTTGAGTCTGAATCAGAAAATTCAAACTCATTTCTGCCCATCAGGAAATCTTCAATCTGTTTGTCTCCTTCAAAGACCTGCCAGTATTTTTCATTGTCTGGCACTGCAGGCCTGAATTTAGTCTGAATGATGATTTGTTGGTCAACTGGGGCCTTAGGATAAGAGCTGGCTAGGCAGGCTAGTCCATTTGCAATAGCGTTTTGACCCCGAGGAATGTATACTAAATCATATTCAATGAACGTTTTCAGCAAATCTAGAGTATCATTCCTATATGCCCTAAGTCTGGGGTGTTTTGCCGAATACTCACCATTCATCTGTTTGATCACTAACTCAGAGTCTCCTCTCACTACTATCCTACGGGCTCCTAATCTTCTCAACAGGTTTAAACCCAAGAGCAGAGCCTCGTATTCTGCAATGTTATTCGTGCATTTGAAATGCAGATTGACGGCGTGGCTCTCCGCGTGATCATTTTCGGTGTTACGCAGCCACACTCCTGCTCCAGCGCTTTGTCTAGTACAGGATCCATCAAAGTTCATTTCCCACAAGGGTTCTTTGTTTACTTCCACTTCACTTCCTCCCTCATAGCTGGATTCGCCATTAGGTTGAGTTGGGAGGTCTGTACTAGGTTGTAAACTATCTCGTCGTTCATAGAGGCCGTGGATGTCAGGGAAGTGGTTAGCTTGCTGTTCTTGCTCTGTTTCTGTTTTGCTTGGAGTGAGAGGTCCACCACAAATCCTACAGGCTTCATTTCTGGTTTCCTTTTCATTTTCAGTGTGCTGCCCATGGCCCTCCTGATCATTTTCTTCCAGAGTGGCCATTATGTGGAGGTCCATAGGCTCGGTGTTCTCATTTGAATGCCTATTTTGGGACGCTGGCTCTTCTAAGGATTCATCATTACAAAAGATGAAGGAGTCAAGGTCGGTATGTACAGAATACAATGGTGAATTTTCAGGTTTCTCGGGGCTGCTGACTAAGAATTTCATTTGGGATTCTCTATATAGTCTTCTCGACTGGCCAAATATAGGGATAGTGGCATATGAGCCATCCATCTGCATGGTGCCTTGCAGCTTGGCTCCCCATGATCTATATAATAACATGCCATACTTGGGCGGCACGTCTGCCACCACTACATCCATGACCATACATTTCGCAGGAATTTGAGTCAAACTCACACACAAGTATTTGATCAGGCCAAGACATTTTACCCTACTCGAGTCGAATGAGTATAAGTCTTTGTAGGGTCGGGTGATTTCGAGGCCTAACTTCTCCATGACTACTTTAGGCATTAGATTGTGTGATGCACCGGAGTCATGCATGGCATTATGAAGGATCTTGTCATGAATGTTAAGACTGATATAAAAAGGGGAACTACCCCTTCCTGAAATTTCCCTTCAATCTTGGGACCGAATAAGAGGGCAGGCTGATCATCACTCAAATTTACAGTGTCATTATTTATACTCAGATTTAATGCTTTCAAAATCCGGCCTTTATATACATCCTGAGAGGCCAGCTCAGATAATGGCACAGAGATTTTGATTTTTGCAATCTCACTTTCTAAACTGAAAATGGATTGGCTTTTAAAAGTGCTCAACTCTGTTTTGTTTGCCACTGCTCTAGTGGCTGAACCGGTTTGTGTTTTCTCATTATGTACATGTGTAGGCACAATTGTATCAGGAGCACTAACTGAGGTGCTAGTGCTACTAGTTGGTTGACTTTGTTTTTCATTGTTTTGGTTGTCTTTCTGTTGGTTTTTCTCAGAACTCTCCGTTGTTGATTTATTGTTTACAGCAGTGACTTTAGAAGATTTCTCAGGCCTCTTTTTGATAGTTACTTCAGGAGCTTTGGGTTTGGAAGAGTCTTGGTTCTTTTTACTCCTGAGCTCATATTTTTCTCTGACCTGTAACATGGCATTCTCGAATCCCAACCTATAATCCTCAGATTCAAACCATTCCTCCTCCCCATAAGAGGTTGAGGGTTGGTCCTCTTCTGAATCGTAGTTCAGGATTGAGTCCTCTGTTTCGAACATGTTTATCACATTCCCTTCAGACTCTTCTATGATTCCCTCATCCTCGTCAAGAAAGTTTTGGAAAGGGGGAATGACTTGCTGATCTGCCTCTTTCTGCCTGTTGGGAGTGTTGTTGTTTCTTCTAAAGTTCTGGTTTTGGTTTTGATTTTGGTTCATGTTCTGAGTGATAGCCATCTTTTCGACCACTTGGCATAGCTTATCTAGATTCTTAGACAATCTGTCAATATTAGGATCCGAAGTGGAGGCTATAGTGTCATCCTTGTATGTTACTCTCTTCTCAGCTCTCAGTTTGGCCCTTTTTTCAATCAAATTTGCTTCTATGTTTACTGCCCCTTTCTGCATATCCTCCAACGTGGTATACTCTTTATCTCTAAGCTCATAGGCCATGTCAGCATCAAATCCATCAGGATATTTTGCTAAGGCCATACCTTGTGGGGGTTTCATGTGTGGGGGAAGAGCGTTGTAAATACTGTTGAATCTGGTGGTGTAATCATGAACACTTTCCCCTACGTTTCTCTTAAGGGACATGTATTCTGCCAAGAGCTGGCGAGGGTTTTCTCTGGTTTCCCATTTGTTGATGAAAGTCTGGTATAACGCAGGGAGATCTTGGATACTACCAGCAGGTAGGCTTTTAAACCACTTCTTAACTTCACCTCCCAAGCTTTGCGCGAAAATTCTCATTTTAATTGTTTCATCATCAATTTCCATATAATCAAAAGAGTCCTCCATTTTATCCACATGTTGTTGTGCTGTTGTAGGCTCTTTAGCAGGGAAGTGTGGGATTTTTGATTGATAATCATTTGGTAAGGGCAGTAAAGGCTGAGGTAAAACTAGAGGTGCATACCAGGCTGCCATGATGAGGTTCTGATGAGGTATAGGGTTGGCTTGAACAGGTGGTAGTTGGATGACAGAGACGGTAGGGCTAGCAAAAGTCTGTTGAGCAGATCTAGGGTGAGAAAGCCCCAAGTTTTGGAGAAAGTGGAGATCCGGTGGTGTGGAAGGAGGGGTTTCGCTGTCCCTAGTGTCTGGCTGGTCTGAAACACTGAATGACCTAGTTCTAGGTAATCTTTTTTGGAGGCCTAGGTCGAAGAAAGGGTCTAATAGAGCTGCAAGATCTTCTGGTGCAGAATTAGCTCTAGGAATGTTGCTGGAAATAGTTGATCTCCTACTCACAGGTGTTCTTTTAAGGATCTTCTCAGGATTATCAACTGTTTCAGGTGGGTTTGGATCAGGGAAAGCTCTTGTATGAATGGTTCTGTGAGCCAGAGTGTTGTTTATAAGCCAGGTAGCTTATCCCTACTTGTTACTTCTACTGAGGTTAATGTTGTCTTTGGAACTGGCCTCCCTGTGGAGTCTTCATTATGCTTTGGGACATGGTCTGCCAGTGGAGTCTGATGTGAAACCAGGATAATCAGCAGGCCTACTGATCACCAGTGGAGTCTTTAACGTTTAGGAACAATGGAGTCGCCAGGTGGAGGGTTTAGGATGACTCTAGGGTACACTGTCCACCACAGTACTCACCGTCAAAAGCGTGACTTACCGTCAACCTAGCCAAAGTTCTAAGTTTCTGAGGTCGTTTGAAATGAGAAGCACTCAGAATTCCCCAGCGGAGTCGCCATTATGTTGGAGTTCCCATGTTTTGGCCAGGTTGACAAAGACCAAAAGATGAGACAACATAGAACTGCTTTCAGACCTCAGGATCTAGCCCTCCTAGGTCCAGAGAGGGATCTCTCTACGATTATCAAAGGATATATGTCTTTGGAGTCCTAAATTATGGTTTTAGGCTAGTTATAGGCTCAAGGTTATTTGTTTGATTGTTTGAGTTTGGTTGTTGAGAATCAGGAAGGAAGGTTTCATCACAAGACAAGGATGGGTAAAGAAGGAAGCTAGGCAAAGGTAGATAACTCAGGGAACATCAAGGCCATTGGGCAATGGAGTCAAGAAAGGATTTACTTATGTTCAAAGTGCAAGCTTCAATTGGGCTAGTCATCTAGAGCATTTGGATCTCAAAGACTGATTGGTGGGATGGAACACTAAGTGATGAGAATGAAAGATGGAAAACCATCTGATTCTGTCTATAGATCAGGCCAGAGGTCATTTAACTCCAGGCCTGCTTGGACTAAACCATAGGCAACACAAGGGATCTCAAAAAGGTTTATATGGAAGGGAAGGTTATGAAGAGGCAGCGACAGGCTTTACACCTCCCAATGTTCCTAACCTCTTTCAATTAAATCTTAACAAAAACATCTGAATACTGATTTTATTAACTTGCACATCAGAGAGCAGGCAATAATCATCCACTACACTGGTTTAGTCAATTAAATACAATATTCAGACACACATATGAGCAGAAAACATTCAAGACTGAGAGAGCTGGGATATAAGGTACCTAACAAGGATAAATCTTATATCATGCATTCAGATGTCAGTCAGAAGAACATGAAATGAAATGGAAATAAACACAGAGATAAGAAGAACATCACCAACTGCTGTAGATCAGGATCCAATGAAAAATGCTTATCATGTTAAACACTACACCAATCAGGTACATCACTGCCCAAAGCTTTTACATTCAGCCTGAATACATTATATTTCTCAGCCTATCATAGAACTGTTACACAGGAAACTTGGCTCGGGACAAAATGCTTGCAGTTCGCTGATAGAACCAACAACAACCAACCCCCTTACAATGTTCTTGCTGTGCTTTTATAACAAAGGATGATCCTCAGATCGACTCAGGAGGTAGGTGCCCATTGAATGTTACATTGAAGCATAATAATGAATGCAGGGCCGAGGCCCATCCTGCTTGAGAATGCTGCATATTTATTTCGCTCTCCTCTTAGTAAGAGAACGATCTGCTTCAGATTTGATCTTGACATTTTGGGCTCGTTGTACTCCAGGTGATTTGAATTCGGGAAAAGATAAACTACTAGGAGGGTCTGTCTCATAAATGCCTGACTGTCTTTGAGTTGTAGTTTGATGGAAAAATCCTTCAGGGACATTCTGCATAATAAAAACAGTATGGGTGCCTTGTCCTAGACGAAAAACACTTTGCCGACGGAAAACCCCGATATTACCTTTGTCTGTGCTAGGGGTCTGTGATCCTCTTTTGCTGCCCTGTTGAAATGAACGAACTGGATGGAAGTCTGCATGGCCCTCCATGCTTCTTTAATACTGCCGGACTGTCTGAAACGAGCTTCAGTCAGTGTATTTAATTATCTCAGGTCTCGAGAAGGCAAGAAGGCGCTGTAGGAAGGTGTACTTTCTGGAGTAAACGCGCTCTGCTTTTAGGTGGCGCAATCATGACTTGCTGGTGCGTCCTTAGTCTTCAAATTGTGCTTAAATCCTTTGACTGTAGGATTAGAACATTAATCTTCAATTACAGGCTCGAATTCTTCTCACACCCTGCTTCTGCTGCTTCGCTGGCCGGCTGAAATGGCCTCTCTGCACTACCTGCATGATGAAATAACTTATCACAGGGCCCGGGCGGTGGTGGAGAAATGCTATGGAGGCGGAGGAATGGTGGCGGAACAGCGGAGAAATAATGGAAAGGATGCCACGTGGTGGAGAAATGGTGGCTTTACTATAATGCTAACAAAATGCAATGAAACGGTGAGATCTTATGATTAATAGGGTTCGGGGATAATATGCAGCGCAGACCGTTAGATCTTGGTCTGGGAACAAAGATCAACGGTGGAGATTGAATAATGGGACAATACATAAGATGGGCGTAACATGCAAAACACATGAAATGCAACGAAAACGAATGTAAGAGTGGGACCCAGCGTGGCGGAGGGCGAACAAGCGAGGACCGTCAGATCATGGAGGGAACGGATGGCCACGATGTAATCGCCCAATCGCAATCGGGGGACAGTCGAAATGGTTTGCGATTGCGATCGGGGAGGGCATTGCGATTGAGCGCTGACCGTCCGATCGGGGATCAGATCGACGGTTCAGATGTAATCGGAGGGACAGAGCGATCAGCGATCGGGAGGACTTGCGATTGGCGTAGGACCGTCAGATCTGGGAGAATGGACGGCGGAGATGCAATCGGGAGGCAGACAGACGGGCTTGCGATTGCGATCGGAGGGGAGATTGCGATTGAGCGATAGCCGTAGGATCGCGGGAAGGATGGACGGTTGGGATTTAATCGGAGGGGGAGAGCAGGCGGGGAGCGATGAGATCTGGGCCATTGGATCTGAATGGATCAACGGCCAGGATTAAGTCGGAAGGGAGACCAACAGAAATGCGATCGCGATCGGGAGGACTAAGCGATTGAATGCAGGCCGTCCGATCCGGAACAGATCAACGGTGGAGATGTAATCGGAGGGGGAAAAATGGCTTGCGATGGCCGTCGGATTTGCACGAGGATGGACGGCTGCGATTGAATCGCTCATTCGCAATCGGGGGACAGTCGAAATGGTTTGCGATTGCGATCGGGGAGGGTCATGCGATTAAGCGCAGACCGTTAGATCTTGGAAGAAACAGACGGTGGGGATTTAATCGGGGCACGGAATCGGAGGAGGAGCAGAGGGACCTGCGATCGGCAGAGGGCCGTCGGATCGCGGGGCAGATTGACGGTTCAGATGCAATCGGGGCGGTGACAGAAAGACTTGTGATCAATCGGAGGGGGTGTTGCGATTAGCGCGGGACCGTTGGATCGCAAAACGAATGGATGGCCGTGATCCAATCGGAAGGCCTCAATCGGGGGGCGAACTTAAAATGTTCCGATTGCGATCGGGAATGGGTTGAGATCAGCGGATGGCCGTCAGATCTGGTGATAGATCGACGGTGTGGAACCATCGCGAGACATTTACGTGTTAAAACAAAATGCACCGGGACTTTTGATATTACAAAGGGTTTTGCCCCCCCCGCCGATGATTCCGATTGCGATAAGCGCCGGGGACTTAAGCACTTGGTCCCGGCGCAGGGTCATGTGGGGAAGTGGTTGGAAAGGGGGCCTGCGGTAGAGGGGCTGGGCCTTTTATATGGTCGGAAAGTGGGTTTTGGGCCCATTTTAATGGATTTTAAAGGTGAAGGAGGGGAACGATAGAGAAATAGAGGGGAAAGAAGGGAAAACCAAGGGTAGGGGATGAGTTTAAAGGGGATTTTGGGGGAATTTGAGGAGTAAATGGGGAAATAGAAGGAGGGATAAAAAGAGGTTAGAAGGGGGAAAAATAAAGGGGGGAGGGAGTCTTTGGGCATTTCTTCATCAACAGAGAGGCTTTAAAAGGGAAAACAGCAGAGGGGAAACCATCAAAGGATAAGCAAGGAAGGGGCTTCCTGCTGAGGTCAGAGTTTGTGGGAAATGGCATTCAAGACTCAAGAACAAATTAGCCCACTAAATTTGTCATTGCAATTTATTGTGGGGCTAACAATTTTTATACAATCTTGTTGGAATGCAAAAAATACATGGTTTAACACCCTTGGCATGGGCATACTACAAAATATAAGGGGTATGACCTCGTCTAGTGGAGAGAGAATGCATCATCACAAGAATGCTTTTCTATTCACAGGAAGTGAGCATCATATTTCAACAACTTTATGAGAATAAAAAAGGCTGTTGAGTGTAGTTCGATATGTGTTTCTTGCGTTATGATAATTTTAGTTTCTTCTGAGTCTTAGATGCCCATGTCATTTCTATTCTCCAAAATCTCCACACTGTGAAGGAAAATTTGGTTGGTTTTCAAAATTATGTCATGGATCTACTTCGCAATATGACTGATAAAAGTTTTGATATTCCAATAAATGGAATCATTGCATAATATTCCCCCTTTTCTTCCTTTGATATGCATAGGGTTTGGATGAATGTTGGAGAAATTTACCCATGGAACAGTGAAAATCATGTTTTTTAATAGCGATAAAAAAGATATATCCTATCAGTATAGAAGAAGGGGACAAAGCGATATTATGAAGTTGTAGAATTTAGTTTGAGATATACCATTTCTCCACGTTATTTTTCGGCAACGCTCTAATGCATCAGAGTAATGTTTAACTAAATTTTATTTCTTTTAAATTGCCTTCTCATTATTGTTGGAGTTCTCATTATATGGGTTTGAGAACAACTTGATTGCCTTGATCTCTCAAAAAGAGAAATGAATGTTTACTATACAAGAAAATCTTCAACAAACGTAGCGATTCTATGCGGTTCTATTGCAAGCAGATT
>MU968325.1:0-99377 GCA_034641835.2 Pinus albicaulis | reverse complement strand
AGAAATGCAAAGTGGTGCATTGCTCACTTTCCAAATAGATTTTTAATTTTTTAGATCCTTGTCCCTCCCGACCTTAGATCTATTGGCTATTTTGGTGTGTTTTGACTAGTTTTTTCCCACCTACAGACTACTTTTTGAGAGGCCCGCCTTCTTGGGTTTAGATTATTACATTATTAGTTGTTTATTTACTATTATTTAAGTTTCATATACTATTATTTGCAGGTTTATTTATAGTTATACAACACACTTTTTATTTTTTTCTCTACAAACGTCTGGGTTTAAAAATTAAAATATACACATTTACACACACACCCTAAGCGAAAAAGGGCTCGGTTAACACCACCAAGCAAAGACTCTAAAACATTTAAATCAATTGATCCTGCACCTCTTCGCCCTTGTTCCTACATTGTAATCAGTTGATCATGCACCTCCTTGCCCTTTCCGATCTCTTTTTCCTTTGTGCCATGTTTGTGTCATTATCATTGCGCCTCCAAGGCATTTATCTTGGAGACTTCTTGGCCTTCATCCTCAGTTTTTGGTAGGAAGACTTACTCCTCTGCGTAGGAATTGAGTTAGTCCTCCTCCGATTCTGCACTCCAACTATTCTTATGGTTCACTGGGTTCTCCTTCTGCCCCCAGTTCTCCTCCTATCACCTTCACCATGTCTGGTTCAGGACCTAACGCTAGTGGTAGCCCTGGCCCTAATGCTGGGAATACTACTAGTGGGATTGCAACAGGAACTATCTCGGCTGCTCCCTTGCTCCCCTATATGGTAGGCCTTAGTCTTCTCGATTTTGACCAGTTGATAAATGACCCTATACACCATGATTCTAGTTGGCTTTCTATGCTGAGCAAACTCCCTTCCGACATCCTCAAGTTTGAAGGCCTTGCTGGAGAAGATCCTACAAATCATGTTCGATCTTTCCACATGTGGTGTTCATCTAACTCCATTACCGATGACTCTGTCTGTCTTCGGTTGTTCCAACTTACGCTTACACGCTTACAAGCAAAGCTTCTAAGTGGTATGTTGATCAGGCCTCATCCTCTCATACCACCTTTGTGACTCTTGCTCAGACTTTTCTGTCTTATTTCCAGCTTCCTCTTCGTTATGACACTGGTACCGAACTTTTGACTTCTTTCCGTCAATCGTCTGCGACCCGCCTATTCGATCATGTCCAGGAATGGTGAAGAAGAAAGAGCCTATGTCGAGCCTCTACCTTCGATGACCGTGTCTACATGGACTGGTTCCTTAGATCTCTCTTGCCCCCTATCGGCAAAGATGTTGCATCGCACTTCCCTCAAACCGAAGAAGTCGCTCTCCAAATTGCATTAAAATATGACCCGATTTATGCTCAGTCGGGTTATGTTTATACCGTTCTACCTTATCTTCCTAGACCCGGTGGTGCCAACGCACCAGGGGCATCTCATGCCACCGATGGTATCGTTGGATCTCTCTCTCATCCATACGCTCAACCTCCCATGGGCTATGGTTTTCCTCAGGGGGGGGCCGACACCTCCTGCACTTTTCCCCCTCCCGGTAGCATGTATCCAGGATACGGCATACCTCCTCCTTTTGCCAAATATCCCGTTTACCACATTCGTTACCCAACCTCCTTATTATCCATATCCACAAACTCCCCGTGCTCCACCTCCTTTGGTATTAGCACCCTCCTCCTCCTTATTCTCAAACCCACAATAGTAGCCACTTCTCAGGGTCGTGTATTCACAAGAGGGTGACTAATCCTCCTCCCTCCAAAGAGAAGAGGAAAAGGCACACAAAATCAATTTTCCCTAGTAATCCCGACCTAATCCTCAAAATAATGCACCTAACACCACTAACCAAAGAACATGGCACTTGATCCCAAGAAGGATAGGCGTGTTCAAATGAATACGGCTTGTTTTTGTGGTGGTTCTTAAGGTCATTTCATGCACAATTGTCCTCTTTACCACCGATGAAGAAGATGTGGGAGTTTGTGAAGTAGCATTTCGAGGACAAACAAGCCTCCTTCGTCAATAATAGTGTTGCACCTAGTCCTGCACGGCCGTGTTTACTAATCCTTTCCCTCAGCAAGGATTTGTGGCTATCCAACCACGTGACAGTCAGGCAGCCACTCAACCTCCTCCATCTGGTACCTCTGATTACAATATTCTCATGATGAAATCAGACCAACTCATTACCATTGACCTCAACCTTCAGACTCGGTCCTGTCATTACAACAAGCCTCCTTCTATGTCTACCCCCGAGCCCCCTTCTTCTGATTCTATAGAGCCTCTTTCGACAACCAATGGTGCTTTGCAGATCCCTCAGCCTAAGGTAGAGGTTCATACTGAGATCCCTAAGGGACCCTTACATCAAAATGCTACTTTTGGAAAAGCTTCCCATTCATATAGTATAGTAGATGATTTGGCGCAATCTCCTGCTGCCATCTCAATGCTGGAACTCCTCCAGTCATGCCCTTCACAACGAAAAGCTCTATTATCTGCCATGGGTGCTGTAGATCCTTCTCACGATCGATTGATTGTCTTTTATGTTGACTGGTCAGATCATCCTCCTCTCCCTACTTTTGTCGCCTTCCACATCCCAGTCAAGATCCAAAACGCCAACATTTCCTAGTGCATCATTGATGAGGAGGCATCCACCTGTGTGATGTTCACTTTGGTTTTGAAGAAACTTGGATCACCTGAGTTGGATCCTTCCACGATCACTGTCCTAGCATGGGATGGCCATGCCTCCCAGCCCATTGGCTTATTCCACAATTGTCCTATTACTCTTGCGGGCAAGACTGTTTGCGTTGACGTAGAAGTCATAGATGCCCCCTTAGATTACAACGTTATATTGTGTCGTAGCTACACTTATGAGATTTTTACTGTCCCATCCACTGTCCACCACAAGATGTCCTTCCCTCATAATGGAAAGATAGTCACTATTGACCAACTGACATATCATAAACTGAAGTCTCAGACCTCCCCTAAGTCTATTATCTCTTCAGTGGCCAGTAAACCAACCGTCGATCTTTTGACCAGTGTCTCACCCAAATTCTACAAATATTCCTCATTTCTTGGTACATTCCCTAGCCTTCCTCCTCCTATCTCTGATCCCAGCTCATCGAATATTTTCCTGATGAAATCGTCTTGGGCTGCCCTCAAGCAGCCCGCCTTGGTTAGTTAGTAGCCTCCTCGCCCTCCATAGCTTACTCCTAGCCCTTTGATTCAACCTTCTAGACCTCCTCCTCCTGGCCCTTCAACTGGTATCCATGAGCCTCTTTAACCTCCTAGAATGGTTCCTCCAGGCCTTAACCATCTTGGATCTGTCCCACCTAGCAATTACCCCTTCGGTCAGATACCGTTCTTAGCTCCCCCTCCTGTAGTGAACACGGTACCTGTTATGGCTACCCTCTCTCTTCCCAACCTGACCCTGGGGATTCTCGTCTGGTACCTTGATCCCCCAGCCGCTACCCTGCCTGGTCAACCCAAACCTTATCTTGCTTTGACCTCATTTCAACCAGTCCTTATCACTTATTCGAGCCTTAGCCACCTCAATAGGAACCATCTCCTGTTGCGACCACTTCGGGTAAGAAAGGAAAAGCTCATAAGAGGGCATCAAAAGACAAGGCTGCCTTGACAAACCATGCTCCTCCTCAGCCTCCAAAGCGTATACCTCCATGTGCTTTGTGTGATGTTGTCGGTCATGCCACCCATAATTGTCTTGAATTGCCTCATCTCAAGCCCATGGTTAGCGAAGTGTTTTCAGAGCCTGATATCCCAAAGGTATATGTCACTATACCTAATTCAGTCCCAAAACTCAAGTATTTATGCACCAATCACCCTTGTCCTTTGTGTGATTTCCATGGCCATTATACTTACCTCTATCCCTACCTCGAGGACTTCTGCATCTCTCTAGCGGTAGTTCACCAATTCGAGGCCAAGCGCAACGAGTCCACCACTCCCTTATTTGCGAGTTTTGCTTCGTAAAACCATATAGGATACAACCACCCCAGACATTCCCCTCTAAATGTCTAAATGACATATTATTTGGCCATACTATCCACTACCTATCATTATCTATGAGATTCTCAAGACCCCCTTGGCCTTTCCCCCGTTTGCTCGCCCGACCTCCATTCAAATGATTGTTATAGCATCATTTCTAACCTTGACATTATTCATGATTTCTTCATGGCTTTTGGGCAATTCCATTCCTATTATACTCTGGACAAATTCACTAAAAGACCAAGGTAAAATCCCCCATACGCGACTTATGCTCGTATTTTCTCCGGGGCGTGGTATACGCGAGTCCGGGCCTAGACGTTTTCCGCGTATGCCATTAAAATGATTAAAAAATATATAAAAAATCCCTAATTTCGTGTTGGGTTGATGGTTACTCAGGTAGTTCAACCACCCCAGCCCGTGGCCAACTGTTTCCAACTGTTGAAACTACTTGGAGGGAGTATAAAAACCCCTCATGTGTATGGCCTAAGGGAGGGAGAGAGAATTATTGATATTATACTCTGTTGGTATTCCCTATCCAAGTCTGATTCCCCGTGCCTCCTGCACTTTCCCAGTTCAGTTCAGGAAACCTTTGTTTCCTCGAGATGATCATCTTCCTATATGTCATCTCGTATGCACCAGTTTGGAAAGAGTCTTAGTGAGGCAAGGGCTGGACGGATCCGGACGACGGTCTGCTCGAAGGCCGTGGAAGGATCAGGTGATCTCTCCACTTGTTACTTTTGTACATGCTATTTATAATACAGAAGTACCATGTTGTTCCCGAAATATACGTGTTAGTGTATGCTTTTATGTACGAGAATATTTGTTATACAAGCATTCATTATGATTTATTTAATGTTTTATATGAATCTCACTGACATATAGAGTAGATATATGTTGTACAACTTGTCCTTTGTGCTGGTTTCTTCTTGTATTTCAGGTTAAAGAGGAAGGACGGTTGCACGGAGTTTGGACTCCACGTGGATCTACTTCAAACGTAGGACCAACGGGTAAATCTCTCATTCTGCTCTATTTAGTTTTTCTCAACGTGCATGGTTGTGTGAGTCTCTGTTAAGTAGTACGCCCCTGCTCTGTGGAGGTTGTATCCCAACCAACCTCTAGGGTGTTAATTCTTGCAAATGTAATCATGACTACTGATCGTATTTTTTGATTCTCCCGTTGGGTTGTTTCATTTGGTAGGTTGCCGACAGTTTTAACTTTCATTTGCAGTCCAGTTTACTTTTTCTCAGTCAGTCTGAAGTCCTGGTTTCTTTTCCAGGCTTGTCTTTTTTTGTTTTTTCATTATTTACCTTTGTATACACGCTTTTTTCTGCACATAGTCGCATATACACACAAGTTTTTCTAAAGGGACTCGCGTATATGCGAGTTTCCCTTAGCACAGACGTGTATGCACGCTGGTTGCTAAACTGTGAAGTAGCGTATACCTAGGTAGATTTTGAATTTTTGGGTTTCTTGACTTTTTGGTCCTTTCTGGCTGTGGAGACTTGTTCCTACAGTGTCTCTGTACTCTCTAGATTGTGAAGGAAGTGGTTTCTGCTGTCTTTCCTTTCGTTGCTTGAGTGGGAAACTAGCATTTTGGCAAAAGCTTTGTTTTCGTGGCCGGCACTCCGGATTGAGTTCCAAGATCGCTTTCTGAGCATTCTTGGTTGTTCTGCTTTATTAGAACAGAGAGCTTCTGCTCACTGACTCGCTCCTATCTTTGTGTTGTGCTTCGCATTGCAATTTTTGCTTCGTTTTTTATTGGTTTTCTTGAGTTCCATAGGCTAGGGTTTTGTTGCAACTTTTGAAGGACTTTTCTTGCTTCTTTGGAGTTTTTGGTTGCAACGAGTTTGCACTATTTGTCTAGGCTGATTGGTTGAGTTTTTGGTCTTCTCTTGCTCTTATTGATCTTGCTACGAGTTAGCTTTATAAGGTTTGGGAGCATTGTTGAAGTTTGTGCTTGAAATTCGGTCTCGTTTTGGTTTGGATTTTGATAGTTGTGCTTGGTCTTTTCAAGCTCTTGCTTTATAAAACTAAAAAGCCCAAAAAACATTTGTTTTGCTTTTTGTTTTTGCATTTCAAAAACTCAAAAACATTGTCTCTTGTTTTTGTTTTTGTTGTTGCATTTTCATTTTCGTTTTGCCATATCTTTTGGAGCTTTTGTGAAGTTTCTTGCTTCTAGTTTTCGGCTTGATTTTGAGGAGGAGTTGTCATTTGATTTCTTCTTCTTGTTGTTAAGTGTTTTTGGTGTCTTATATTAAGAGTTCTTGTTTCCGAGAACTAGCTTTTTGGGCCATCAAAAAGGAGTTAAAACTGAAGGAGCTTTTTGGGAAATTTCACTCTGTTTTAAGAGATTTTTTGCATCTTAGGATTTACATGCTTGTAGTGATTTGCATTAGGTGCATTTCAGCATTTAGCTAGCTTCTTAGTTTTTGGGAGTGTGAGTTTGCAATTCGAAAAGAAAAATACAATTTTTAGTCTCGTAGAACCTGTATAGAGATTACTTTTCATCGAAAGACAAAGAACTGCATGTGCATGTAGTTAAGTTTTTATTAATTTCTTTTGCGTCAAAACATCATTGGTTTCATCTCCATATCCTTGTGACTTAATACAACAGCCCTTAAAATAAGTGATTTAATCTAAAATCAACTAGCAAGTTTTACTAAGTGTCAATCACCAACTAGCTAGGTTGTAGGGCCTTGGAATAGGTGAGTGGAGAGTTAACTCTCCAAGGCCGCTCAAACAAACATAGAAGTTGATTAATTGAGAGAAATCCAACTCCGTGAGGTGGACTGGGAAAGCTCTCATCTGAGAGTCAAGCGCGAGGGGAAGTGAAGGTTGAGAAGAGGGATACCCCCCCTCCGATTAGCTGAATCTGACCTCAAGACCGTTCCGCCCAGCTTCTGATACGGATTGGTGTCCATAGTTGCCTCTCCTAGGTTCCACATAGGTGACTGCGGGGGGGAATACCCGTGGTACCTGAGGCAGACGTCGCATCACTTTCAGCAGTACTTCTGGGGGGTGCCCTTGCGAAGCTTGGGTGCTTGAGCCGGCAAAGGCTGTCGTTAGGAGGTCGGCGTAATTGTTTCTGATACCTTCGCTAGTTGTTCTGGGCCCTAATCATCCTAGACTGCTTTCGGAAGGCCCTATACTTCGCTTTCCTGTATTTTGGTGTCCGGTCCTCATCACCCGGAGCGGAAATACTTGGAGGCTGTTTGCTTGCTTTTTCTCAGGGATTTTTATTTTAGTGAGTGCTCTTTGCTCCTAGCTTGCCTAGCTTTTCAATTTTTTGAGTCTAATATAATAAATCTATAAAAGTGGCTGATCAAGCACCTCGACGTTCGAGGAGAATCCGGGGGTTATCTCCCGAGAGTGCAGAGCCTTCTTTGAGAAGGCGTAGGAGCGATTTAGCAGGTGGTTACCACCCTGTGGAGTCTGACGCTGTGGAGAGAGATCCTCCACCAAGGTCTGAAGGTTTCATAGCTGATTCCGGTGTCGGTTCCGAGAGGAGCGTTCCGCTCACCTCGCGAGTGTTGTTTCCTCAGGAAGAAGACTTTCAGATAGAAGATATACCTGAGCCTCCAGCTAAAGGTCCATCTCCTCTTCCTCCTGATCATCTGTTTGTTATTCAGTACATCGGACCGGAGTTTGAGAGACCGCCGGATCTTCCATATCATTCTTATCTTTCGATGGCCACGACTGGGAACGCGGCTTCTACCGTGAGTGCTGCAGGCATTCAGACCCCTGTTTCTGTTGAAGCAGGGGGCACTCTTGCTCTATCTTCGATTGCTTCTAGCACTGCTATGTTTGGCTCTGGGTTCACCCAAGCATATGCTTCTCATTCTGGTCCCTTCTGTTCAGGGATGTCCATTAGTGGAAATCCCTCTTTTTCCTTTTCCGCCGGTGCAGCTGGATCTACACCCATGTCTAACATGGCTAGTGGATCAGCTTCGTTTCAGGGTTTCCCCTTTGGGACTGGGCATATTCCTAGCTCCAATCCTTCTTTAGGGTCGTTTCCGTTTACGCCCTGCACTCCAGCTTCCTTTTAGGCTTATTATATGAAAAAGACAAAAATCAAATATAACAAAAAGAGCGGGAACGGGATGTATCTTCGTTATTTTGATGGCAGTACAGAGTCAGTTTGTCGCCCTTGAACAAAGCACATATACTTATATATATTTCCTCCATTTGGGATGGTTCTAGTTTTGACCTAGGTTCAGCCTTTACCATGTTTCACTTGTCAGTTCTCCCCCGATTGGTTATCTCTTCCAATCAAATGGAGAGTTTGTTTTTCCTCCTGCAGGACAGACTTATACAGTGTCACTTTTACTGCCATGGTCATCACAGAGTCGTGTTTTTGTTCAAGGGAAGTCTAGCCTGAGTCGGCCATTCTGCGGTGTCTCTTGACTCATTATTCAGTCGGCCTTCCCGGTCTTGTCAGCATCATGTTCTATCACATCAGATGTTTTGATCTTCTGCTCGTGCTGGTTTGAGAAGGTCTCCATTGACTTCTTGCTGGCGGGTTTGTCTCTTATCAACTACGACACATTGCTCTGAGAGAAAACCTAGAGCCGCACCTTGGGCCTATTTCCATCATTGATAGGTGACCTCGTGCTCAGCATTTGATCATCATCATGGGTCTTTGACTGAGTGGTTTCCCCTGTGTTCGACGTCACCACACATTATCACACTTGGGATTCGTGCAGTACCTTGATTTCCATTTGACCCTATCGGTGGATATCTCGCCTCTGTGTCAGCTTTCATTATTGGTTGGTTCAGATGGTTTCTTCCGTGCGCTAGCTTCATCTTGTGCACGTCGGAAACGTACTTCGGTTTTGGTTCCATCACTCTACTTCGTCCGATTCCTTCCAAATCTTGGCCTGCGGGTTACACTCGCGCTGGACTGATGTGGGATGCCTTAATGCCTTCCTTCCAACAGATATTTTCCCATCGACTCTGACTCATTGCTCTGGGAATAAGGTCTAGAGTCTTTTTGTCAGTACCTTAGGGTTTGCAGTCATCAGTGGCAGACTCTTCGCTATCGACAGTGGGGATTCATCATTGCCTCCTGATTGGTATATTATTTCAAGTGTTCGACTTCAACTCATTCATTCGCACTTGTCAGATTGTACTGGGGCACCTTGACACTCATTTTCATTATTGGTGGGTTGTCTCGCGTTGGTTAACGGTATACATCATTGACCGGTAATCCAACGATTTCTCACATGGTCGACTTCAGCTCATTTATTCCCATTGTTTAGAATTGTGCCATAGTGATCGGTGAAGACCTCGGGTTGCATCAAAGATGTTTTCGCTCACTCTTTGACATCTTCAGATCCGCCAAAGGATGTCATTCAATTTTTATATGTTGCACAAAGACAATAAAGATCTTATATGTTGGTCTCCTTTGAAAGGCGTGATTGTACCGTTTGATCTACCACTTATGATCCGGTACTTGGAGATTCAGTTACTTGATCAGACATCCAGTTGCACCATCTTTTGATCAGCTTTCTATATGTGATACTTGGACATTGATTCAGATTTATTTCCGGGCCCTGCTCAGATGATTCACTATGTACTTTCAGTTCAGTTATACTTGTATACATATTGGATCTATTTCAGTACTTTCCATATGATGTATTTTTGACTGAGCATGGGTATGCCCGCCTCAGCATGAGTTGACTCTCTGGTTTCTTTCATTGGTTTTTCGCAGGCTGAAATCTGGTGAAGTCCTCTCTTGTCCTTGCGAAGTTCTTTCTATGTGCATAATACATTTCGGCCATCATGTACCCCTTCTGACCTCATATATTAGGGGGCATCTGTTATAGCATCATTTCTCACTCTGACATGATTCATGATTGCTACATGGCTTTATGGGCACCCATTCCTACAGACTTGGACAAATTCACTTAAAAACAGTGGAAAATCCTTCATACGCGACTATGCCGTGTTTTTCCGCGTGTATACGCGAGTACAGCTAGACTTTTCCGCGTATGCCATTTTAATGATTAAAAAATATATAAAATCCCTAATTTCGCGCTGGGTTGATGGTTACTCAGGTAGTTCAACCACCCCAGCCCGTGGCCAACTGTTTCCAACTGCTGAAACTACTTGGAGGGACTATAAAAAGCCCTCATGTGTATGGCCTAAGGGAGAGAGAGAATTATCGATATTATACTCTGTTGGTATTCCCTATCCAAGTCTGATTCCCCGTGCCTCCTGCACTTTCCCAGTTCATTATAGGAAACCCTTGTTTCCTTGAGATACACATCCCTCTATATGTTATCTCGTATGCACCAGTTTGGAAGGAGTCTTAGTGAGGCAAGGGCTGGACGGATCCGGACGACGGTCTGTGAAGGCCTTGGAAGGATCAGGTGATCTCTCCACTTGATTACTTTTGTACGTACTATTTATAATACAGAAGTATCATGCTGTTCCCGAAATAAACGTGTTAGTGTATGATTTTATGTATGAGAATATTTGTTATACAAGCATTCATTATGATTTATTTAATGCTTTATATGAATCTCACTAACATATAGAGTAGATATATGCTGTACAACTTGTCCTTTGTGCTGGTTTCTTCTTGTATTTCAGGTTAAGGAGGAAGGACGGTTGCAGGGAGTTTGGACTCCACGTGGATCTACTTCAAACGTAGGACCAACGGGTAAATCTCTCATTCTGCTCTATTTGGTTTTTCTGAACCTGCATGGTTGTGTGAGTCTCCGTTACCAGTACACCTCTGCCTGTGGAGGTTATCCAACCAACCTCTAGGTGTTAATTCCCCGAAAACACCGATCACCTCGGGGTTCAACATCGATAGATCCTTTATCTACTTGTTATTTTTTCACCCTCCATGACACTGTGCATGTGAACCTCAATTCTCATGATGACGAGTTAGGAAGCTTCACCGCATCCGGTAGTTTCTCTTCCGCCAGTCACCCCATCTTCTATTATGATGAAGACATTATGGAAGCATTCACCACCCCTGACTTTATCTATCCCCCCTTACATCGAACCCATGCATTCGAACCACATACACCTTGTGGCCATTACATTGACACCCAATGTTTGGGTAAGGGGGCACCCACATTTGAGAGACCAAGAGAAGCACTTCTCCATAACTCTCCTAGTGTATCTGGTCGTGTTGACTTTAGTCCCAGTATTCTTCCACATTTATAAGAACCTCTAGAGTCCCATATCACTTCATATCACTCTAGGGATGATACCCCTTATCGTCCCCTCATCTTACATCAGCAACCCAGTCTCTTAGACATTATTGTAGACCAACCTATAGCTTTTCTACGAGAGCATCAGTTCATTATCTCCATATCCTCTTTTTGGGATAGTGAAACCAGGTATGCCAACTCGGAAACTTAAAGTCCATTTGATCCCTATATGCACTACCAAAAGATATTGGTAATCCTCCATTTCCTTTCTCAAACTGCATAACCATAACAAGAACAAATGGCACACTACATCATTAAAATGTGTTTAGATTCCCCTTTTTCTAAATACATTTTAGCATGACCACACCATGCTCGGGGGCACCCATGCCCTCAACCATAAAAATCCCGTATCTCAGCTTACCCAAAAAACATGGACCGAATCCCCCTTTCTCTAATAGGTCGAACTTTTAGGTCATTTCTCGATAGGTCATAGTTTTCTGGTTTAATACCGTTTACCCAAAGCTGTATAATGTACTTCAGAAAGTGTGACATGGCCCGTTCATGAGCTCTGAACTAAATCAACTTTCAATCCACTCGAAATGAAAGAGTAGTGGTTAGGGCCTCCACCTGCAACAAATAATCCATTCCAATGGTTGACTATTCACAGCACTCACCACAAGATTTAGGGCTTTCTCTCCTCTCTACATTTGCCATAGCTCCACTTGAAAATGAGTGAATTTGGAGGGAAAATGCCCTATTAAAAGAGAAACCCCTGATTTTTCTTTCGCCTGCTGCAGCCAAACCGTAGCTCAGTTTGATAAATCGTCTGTACCATTGGAAAGCTCTCACCAAGCCCTAAAATGGGTATATGTTAGTTTTTCGTGATTTGATACTTCACCACAACACATTTTTTCCAAGAAGGGTCACTTCACCACTCATAAAAAATGAATTTCTTCACTTGCAACACTCGTACTAGGGGCATCACTTTGCCTCCATACCTTTCCACGCTTGTGTCGATTTTCGTCGTGAGTTACCGTCTTGTACTCATGTTTCTATGGTCCCCCATTGGACCTTTACTATGTGGCAGCACCATCGATTCGCCCTTGTTTACAACATCCGAGTTGAGTCATCATCACATTAATGGAGTCTATACCGATTCCCTTTGTATCCCGCTATAGTCCTGCATCCTTCGTTTCTTCGTCCCTCTCTCGTGTCGCACATTATGGCCTCTAGTCCCACTGTCCCCTATCCCTCATGATATTGTGTCAGTCGTTGCCAGGTCATATAGGACCTTTATGCTCTAAAAAGGGAATTCATCTGTCCGCTACTCCATACCCCCCATTTCATCATCACCCTTGGTGTCCGTCTATCAGTCGCTCTACTATTTTCTCTTGTGCCTTAGTTGAGGACCTCTTATTGCCTCACCTATGGAGGACCTCCTTCCGTCGACATCAGATCATTTATTATATAAGACATGTCTAGAGGGTGGTGTACCTTGGTTCCATCTTCCACTCTTGTTTGGTGCCTCGAATCAGGCAAAGGGACTCCTTATAGCCCTTTGACTTAATTTTTTCTCAGCTCCAGCTCCTTTCAGCATGATCGAGATCCGTATACTCGATGGTTCAGTGATGCAGCAGATTGGACCAAGATTCTGGGTGTTTGTGAGATGTTGCAGCTCTATGAGGGGGTGGCCCTACAGGTAGCCCCCCACATGCCCGGATGACCTCTTCATTACAGCCTTTGATGCAACTCCATATATTTGATGATGTCAGCCTTAACTGCTTGCAGCGCCTTTTTGTTTGCATGTATCAATCAGATTTTCAGAGCCCTTTCATGTTTACAGGGGCATTTGGGTTGTATTTGTATCTCATGTACTCAAATGTTATTGTATAAGTCCTGGCTATTATCCCAAGCATAGTATGTATGTGGGATTCATTATCATGTTTTTACCTAGCTCATGTTTATGCCAGCATGTACTATATTGTTCAGTCCCTTGTTTACTGGACGCATTATTCTTTGTACTTTGTCTCGGCGGGCATAGGAATGCCTCCCCCACCGCCTATAGCACAGGTACTCACTCATTAAAGAGACTTGTTGCACCTGTAAGTCTCACCTCCTCAGGTTCTATTCCTTTAACGCTTCGGTCTACCTTATACTTCTCTCTCTTTGACTTCCCCTTCGGTGTCTAGTGATTGAGTTCTTACAACGTACTTTAGTCATACGATTAGCTCCTAACGCTACATGTCAAATTCATATACCATTTCTCGTCATCTAACTCATTATTATTAGAGGACTCATATTGAGCCATGCAAGGCTAATTTACCCTAAGTAAAATTGCTCTCTACTATGAAAAACAACTTAGTAAAACCACCTTTATTAAGTTGTTTATGGTTCAAACATGAAACCCCATGAGGAAATATTAAATAAATCCACATTTGTTTGATTTTCTCCTCAAGGAATAATTACAAATTAACAATTTAATTAATATTCCCTGTCATATTTAACCCAAAAACAGAATAATTAATTAGATAAATTATTATTTATCTTATTATTTTCTATGGAATAATTATTTAAACCTTATTTAAATAATATTCCTTGTTAAATTTGACTAAATCACTCATAAATAGTTAAATAAATCATTATTTATTTAATTATTACTCAACCACATCCTTAAAATGATAAATAAATCATTTATTTATTTATTATTTACAAATAAAGGGATTTGACCCAAGTCAAATTCCTTTTCCCTCCAACAAAAATAATAAAATATTCCATAAAAGTTGGATCTTGATTTGGTTAATAATATTTTAATTATGTAGCAACACTTAGACTAACTCAATATTTTGTTATAATAGAATATTTTTCAATTCATTCATCACCTTTTTTTGCCTAAGATCACTCTGGATCTATACTTTTTCTCTGACTTTGATCCACCATCATTGTCATATTTCTCTATCCTTTTGCTTGTGAGCTCCCTTTGAGTTCCTTTTCTGTTTGGGTTTTCTACACCATCAAGAGAGAGGAATTTCGGATCTGAAGTGCTAAGAACTTACAAGAACCCATCCCATTGAGGAGAACTGGTAACATCCTTCTACATTTTCTTCCGAGGTTCCCTTAATATAAAATTCATTTAACATATCCTTGTATTGTCTATTGGATGCATGGAGTAAATCTTGTTTTATTTACTGCTTAATGTCTTTTGATGCATAGATCTAGATTTTTGCAGCATTTATCTTGATCAACTAACTGTAGATATGAAGATATTGGCAGCCATCTTTTGTTGTTAGGGTTGTTTTTTATGCATAGCTAAAGTGGTATTTTTTCGCACACTTACAATTAAGATTCATAATAACACTGGCTAAAGGATCAATGTAGCACAAAAATAGGAATAAAGAAAAAAAACTTGTAATAAAATCAAGTTGAAAGCTTCTCTAAGGGTCGCCTTAATATACCAAGTGTTGGAAGATATCTGTGTACTGCTATAGCCCACGAGAATTAATTAGACTTTTTAGTTTTCCTTCATTGTTCCAAGTCATTAGATGGTTGATAATAACTCACAAGTCATGTTAAGGTGACTTTTGAATTGATTTGAAGATGTGGGCCACTCAATTCCCTCTAGGAAAGATCCATTCCAAGGAATTGAGGGGGGTTGTTGTAACAACCACAACACTTTCCCATCACGTGTTATTTTCCAATGGTAGCTATTTGATACTAGACTTAATTGGATTTTGGTATATGAGTTATATCAAACATAATGTCATAATATTTGTGTTGGGACGGGCTATTCAAAATTTGGTAGCCATGTTTGAGCTTGTATTCCCTTCAAGTTGAGAGCCATAGTTTGCAAAAATAGAGTAAGAAGCAGTGGTTTATGAGGCCCTAGTTTTTTATACAAAATCCTATTATACTAGACTTTGTTTTTTGTGTTTATCTGAGGAAATTTTCACATTATTTATAAAATGGGTTGGAGGTTCTATTCACACAATTTAGAGATGTTGAACTAGGTAGTGAAATGCATGAAAAATTATTGAAACTAGGGTAGGCTAGGTAGAGGTGGATAGGGAGAACGTTCATGCAACTCATCTAATAAAGAGTCAAATGTCTACTATAGGCTAATGTAGGTATGGAGTAATTGTGAAATAATCCTAGCTAAAGGTTTGAAATTTCCCTTCAAAGAAATCCATGGAATCATTCTCCTTTTGTAGTAATCCATTCCATGGAAACTATAACAAAGCTCAAAATCTTTGAAGCCTTTTTGCACAGTTTAAAAATTTGATTTCCAATCAAATTAAATTTCTCCTTTAAACCCTATGTATGCATGTAAACTTGTTAATATAATTTCCCACAAAATTGGGCTGTGTGTTTTGTACTTCGTAAAAATTGAATTGCAAACCTAAAGTGAACATTCTCTTCTCCCCTCTTTCTTTCAATTGTGTGTTGCATCTTTTGGCTTGTCCTTTATCGAACAAGGGGTTTTGTGAGTGAATCCAAAAAAGGAAAATATTTTTCACTGATAAAAAATCATGTTACTACTTACTAAGTGGTAAAATATACCTTTTCTAGAAAAATTCTAAGCCAACAAACAAAGAGTATATTTTTTTGGAAACATGCTAAGCTATCCAACAAAGAGTTGTTTCTCAACATAGACACGACTTGTTTCCATTAGTATATAAATAATTTATAAGGATTTGGAGGAATTCCTAAGTAAGAGATGCAAGAATGTGGCATACAAGACCCATTTGACACTTACAATGTTTAAGTGGCACCAAGAAATGGAACCCCACTGCGGGGCTTCTAATTTAATTTTCCCTTAATTAAATTTGGAAGAGAAATTGAGATTTCATCTCATAACAACTTGTATTAGTTAACTAAGTCAGAATGACTAAGTTAGCTTAGAAAATTTGATTTGAGGGTCATAGAGCTTGAATGTAGAGTGATTTCATGATTTATGGGGGTCTAGTTGCAGTTATTCATGAGTTGTAATTAGTTAAATCATTTAATTGAGTTAAAATCATTTTAACTAGTTCTAACTAAGTGATGATCTAGCGAGAGGTCTAGTGAATTAAATCTAATTTAATTAAAAATGAGTAATCAATTAGTTAACTAATAATTCACTATAAATAGATGTTACATGCCAGTTCTAAGGGTCAACCAATTGAGACAAAGGTTAAATGGAAGGTAACTATCAGTTGTATAATTATAAAATTGTATAGGTCAGTTGGAGACCTTGGATGGATTTCACAGTCAAGGAAATGGATTTTCCTATTTAATAGGGCATTAATTCCCAAAGGAATGTGTGAGCAAGTCAGGCTGAGCAGAGGCAAAGAATTGGCTAAGTATTTGTCCAATGTTGCCTAGATTAGTGAGAGATAATTGGCAGAGTGCAGAAGTTCTCTTGTGAGAGAAAGAATTGTATCATTTTATGACCTTTGAGTTTATACAATATAAATATATCGAGGTTTTAAGTAGTGTGCTTTCCCTTGATACATCCTGTGTTTTGAAATTTATTGTCTCTTTATCTTACTTGTTTCTGTGATTGTGTGATCGTATTAATTATCGCAAATTGTAGAAGGGATTTAATATTTTATTTTAGTATATCATAAGATCAGATTGAATCCCCATGGTTAGAATTTATACATGGTATAAGAGTGCCAGGAATCAAAATAAGAAGAGAAGATGAAGTTTGTTTTGATCATGTTCTAAATTATAGATATATTCTTCGGTATCCAACAACGAATCAAGATGTCTTTCAATGAATTGAGACTCGAATATGCACTAGAGGGAAATTCGAATTATATTGCATGGAAGGATAGGATGGAGGTTGTTCTTGAGAAAAATGGACTAAATGAATTCATTGATGCTAATATTCCCTAACCCGCAGCAGCAGATGCCCAACTTCTTGAAGCATGGAAGAAGAATGTTACGAAGGCGAGAATGATCTTGTTAGAGGGAGTTTGGAACCATATTGTCTTGAGCCTCCATGGGAAGGTGAATCCATATGCAATGTGGAATTCCTTGAAAAATTTATATAATAATAGAAATTACCATAGGAATATGGCACTGAAAGACAAGATAAGGAAGATCAAAATGGAAAAGGGCAGCACGATCTAGAAATACATGAACAAGTTCACCACATGTCGAGATGAGCTTGGAAGTATTGGGTTCACTGTTACCATGGATGATTTGGTGAGCCTAGGTATTCTAAGACTTACCAAGAGTTGGAATAGTTACGAGGACTCCCTTAATGGGAGGGAGAAGCTACCAGATTGGGAGAAAATTTGGTCGGATTTGGCGGAAGAAGAAATTAGGTGGAGCACTAGATATGGATCCTCGTCATAAAATGATGATGTGGAAAATTGTGCCTTGGTTCACAAGGAGAACAAAGGAAAAGGGAAGGCATCCCATTCAAAATTTGAGTCGAGAAAGGTAGGAAAGAAGCAATACTTTTCAAAGGTCAAAATTTCCAACTATCATGAGCAAGGACACTATGTCACAAATCGTCCACAAAAGAAGAATAATAAGGAGGCCTCAGGAGGAGAAATAGGTGAAGCTTTGGCTTTGAAATTCGAGTTGGACTTCACCCTAATCATATGCATGGTGTCATTGCTGTTGGGATATGTGTGATACTTGGATAGTGGTGCCTCATTCGACATGACCAAAAATAAATAATTCTTCATTAGCTTGAAGGAGAAGGTTCTCCAGATGCACATCAATATGGGTGATGACGATAGGTATAGCACTATTGGGATCAGTAGAGTTACTTTCCAGAGAGATTCAGGAAAACCCCTCATACTAAAATATGTCACACATGTACCTGATTTAAAGAAGGATTTTGTTTTTGTTTCTATATTGGAAGATCGTGGATATGATGTGATTTTCTGTGAAGGAAAGGTGTTCCTTCATCACAAGGCCATGAGACAGGTGTAAAATATTGGGGTTCGGGTTAAGAACCTGTACAAACTTTATGTGGATGATTGCGCAACATTGATCAGTAAAGTAGAGAAGGTGGTGAACCAAAACATTGGTTACTTATGACACATTAGGTTGGGTCATGTACACCATAGCTCTTTGAGGATCATGCAACAAATTTCTATAGGGATTCCAAAGGGTACACTTTCACAGAGAGAAAAATGCACAATTTATACTATGGGGAAGTATACAAAGGCCACCTTTCATGGTAAGGAAAACCGAGCAACAAAAATCCTTGAGAGAGTTCACTCAGACATGTGTGGATCGCTCTCAATGGCTTCCACATCAAAACATAGGTATTATGTGATTTATTTTTTTATGGTTTTCAAGAAAGTGTTGGATTTTCTTCACGCATAAGAAATATCATATGTTCTCCAAGTGTTGTGAGTTAAAATCACTTGTCATTAAAGATACAGGGAAGAAGGTGAAGGATCTAAGGATCGAAAATGGTGGCGAATACATCTCTAACAAATTCAAGAAATTTTTATCCTTGGAAGGAATTTGAAGAGAATTTATTGCACCACATAACCCACGGAAGAATAGGGTTGCAAAGAGAAATAACATAAATATTGTGGGAGAAGCATGAGCTATGTTTGATGATCAGGGCCTACCATTGCATATGTAGGCAGAGGCATGCAATGAAACTATATTGGTTCAGAACATAAGTCCTCATAGAATACTTGGAATGAGTATACCAGAGGAGGATTTTTCAGGTAAGAAACCGGATGTTTCATATTTTAATTTTTTTGGCTCATATATCTATTTCCATGTGACAAACGATTCCAAGAAGAATCTTGAGCCAACAATAGAGTTGGAGATATTTCTAGGGTACATTGATACACCTCATAACTATTAGATGTACTTTCCAACACATTGGATGACAGTATCCAAAAGAGATGTGAAGTTTGATGAAGACAAAGCCATGTGATTATCCCTTGAGAGGGAGCTTGATTTGCATGCAGTTGAGGATATTGTAGCTCCAAAGGATGAACCTCAGGATGTGGAGCAGTGATAAGAAGAGGAAAAGAGAGTGGTAGATACTACCCATGCAAATCCATCCACCAGAGATGGTAGGAAGCACAGTAGAGAGGATGATAAATTATTGTTGGATGTAAGAGATAATGTGGGAGAACCCACATCATAGCACATGCAGAGAAGGTCCCCAGAGAGGTACATTGGATACATGGCTCTTATAAGCGGAGGTATTGATATAGAACCATCCTATTTTGAGAAATCAGTGCAGCAAATGGTATGGTTTAATGCCATGGTTGAGGAGTATGACTCCATTATCACAAACAGTGCACGAGAAGTTTCCCTAAGACTAGTGGGGAAGTCAGTGGTAGGCTCCATATGGGTCTACAAGGTGAAGTAGGCAGCAAATGGGAGTGTGGAGAAACAAAAGGCTAGATTTGTGGCCATAGGGTTCTCTCAGGCGGAGGGGATTGACTATGATGAGACCTTTGCATCAGTCGCAATGTACTCTTATATTAGATCCAACCTTGCACTCTCTATGGAAATGGGATGGCAGATACATCAAATTGATGTAAAGACACCCTTTATCAATGGATTTATTGAGTAATAAGTGCACATTGAGCAACAAGGAGGTTTTGAGACCTTACATAGGGTGTCTCATGTGTGAAAAATCCAGAGAGCATTGTATGGGATGAAGCAAGCACCTTATGCTTGGTACACAAGGATTGATAGCTATTTCATTGGGTTGTGCTTCACCAAGAGTGAAGTAGATGCAAACCTATATCATATTTTTGTTGATGGTAAGATTTTTATTATTGTAATTTATGTTGATGATCTGATACTGACAAGTCATGAATGGCTCATTAAATATTGCAAAGGCGATGTTGCAAGCGAATTTGAGATGAAGGACATGAGGATTTTGCACTATTTCCTTAGATTGGAAATATGGAAAAGAGATGGGGAGATATTTGTATCTCAGGGAATATATGCCAAGGATATTATGAGGAATTTCCACATGGAGGGTAGAAAACCCATGGAATCTCCCACTAATATATTTGGTCAAAATTCTGAGACTTTTGACGTATTGTCATAAATTTCCCCAATTTTTCTCAATTTTTTAAATCCCACCATTAAACATCACTATAGCGACGTTTAGGGACATCTTTGGTATTGCGACTTTTAGGAACGTCGTCAGAATACCAATGTTTTGGGATGCAACATCAGAACTGTGCATTTTCTAAGACATGAGTCAGTATTGCGACATTTGGAGACAAGCATTGCTATTGCGATGTTTAGAGACCTTTTTCGGTAGTGCGAAGATATTAGGGACAACCATCGGTATTGCGACAGTTTATGGACAACCGTCAATATTGAGACGGTTTGGGGATAACCGCTGGTATTGTGACACTTAGACCAAACATCAGAATAGCGACGACGGTAAACATTTTGTAACAATAGAATATTTTGTAATGTTGTTTTTTTATTTTATTAATTTTTGTACGATTATAATATTATATTTTTTATTCTTTTACTAGGGTGATTTAATTGACAATTATTATGTTAGCTATTGCTATGTTACCTAGGTCAAGCTAACAAAAATAATAATAAATTTTTTATATTTAATTGTTATTAATTTCTCTTTAACTTATAGCATGTTTAATCTTAAAAATGAATATATATATATATATATATATATATATATATATAGATATATAGATATATATATATATATATTTAAAAAAATTATCTTTAAACTTAATGAATGAATAAATTAGAAGTTTTATTATAACTTTTTCAAAATATAATGTCTTGTATATTGAAGAATATTTACCATTTTTCCATTACAATATTTGTATTGTGATTACCCCACAAATTGTAGCTCAATGAGGGCCCTCCCTACCTGCTTTGACATGGTGACTTATCACACTTTCAAGAGTTGCAATTCATGAATGTCACTCGCCTAGTACTAACTAACATGCACGTCACCTTGGCAATTCACTTCAACATGACATTTTTCCTTCAACGTTACTTAATTTTTGTACCACTCTAGTATAACCTCGCACATAACCATGTCATCATTGATGGTGAAGTATTTGTATCATAATGGTAATATGATGGATCTCATTCATTTTCAAAACACCCCTAATCACTTCCCCGAGGAAGCAGCCACCATGGAAACGTTGTGCAACAAGAGCATTGGAACATAGCACAATATACATTGCAACTCCAAGTAGAGTGAAAAACCTTAAATCATGCATAGTGTGCCCAAATAATGGTAATGTGATCTCCCTTAGTCTCAACAATATTATGCATTCCAATACTCTCATGTGCTTTAATTACCATAACCATGCAAAGTTATTTAAGATCAACATCCCTTTTAGCTAGAGCATATCATTCGGTGTAGGTTGCAATATGTGTTGTAAACTTTGTGATTCGGCTTCTCAGCGAAGGCCTCTTGACCTTAAGGACTTGGCCTTCTAGCCATTCTATGCCTTCAATAGCTCTCCCTCTTAAGCCTTCTCCTCGAAATTTTTATTACCCTCTCTTATGTTCATGCATGTAATCCCTTTAGCATTTTTCCAAGCTTCACATCCCAATTTCCTTTGTTTGGGCGGGTCCAGTCGGGTCGGGTGGGGTCGTGTTAGGTGGCGGTGTCAGGTTGGGTCATGTGAATTCAGGTTGTGTGAGGTTGGGTCGAGTGGGTTCATGTGAGGTCAGGTCGGGTCAAGTCGAGTCGTGTGAGGTTGGGTCGGGTCGAGTTAGGTCGTGTGAGGGCGCCCAAGGAATGCATCTGAGTTGGGTCGTGTTGGGTCGTGTGAGGGCGCCCAAGGAAACATGTTTAGGTGGGTCAGGTAGGTTTGATCGGGTAATTTCATGTGAGGCCACACAAGGAAATGTGTTCAGGTGGGTCGGGTCAGGTCGTGTCGTGTGAGGGCGCCTAAGGAAACGTGTTGGAGTGGGTCAGGTCGGGTCGGGTTGGGTCGTGTGATGGCTCTTAGGAAAATGCATTTGGGCAGGTTTTCTCGGGTCGTGTCATGTGAGGGCTCCCGAGGAAACAATTTCAAACAGGTCCGGTCGGGTTAGGTCATGTGAGGGCGCCCAAGGAAATGCGTTCGATCAGGTCGGGTCAGTTCGGGTCAGGACGGGTCGATTTTGGTTGGTTCATATGAGAGCGCACAAGGAAACGTGTTTGTTGCATGTCGGGGAGGGCCGGGTCAGGTTGTGTGAGGGCGCCCAAGGAAATGTGTTCGGGCGGGTTAGGTTGCGTCGGGTAATTTTAGGGTACCTAGGGAAACATGTTCAGGTGGGTTGGGTCGTGTGAGGATGGTCGTATCAAAAATGCTAAGTTGTGACCGCCCGTGTGCCTTGTACTGTAGGTTTGTGCGATCCGTTTTCCATTTTGATCTCCATCGTGCCTTCATTTAGGTGGGTCAGGTTGTGTCGTGTGAGGGTGAGATAGGAAACATGTGTGGTTTGGATCATGTAAGGGATGTCATGTCAAAAAAATTTAGTTGTGACCGCCTATGTGCCTTGTGCACATTTGTCCAACCTGTTTTCCATTTTCTCCCTCGTCATGCTAGCTTAATCAACGTTCAGGCATATCATGTCAGGTTGGGTCATGTGATGGTGCCCAAGGAAATGCATTTGGTTCGGGTCAGCTTTGGTCGGGTCGTACCGTGTGACGGCGCCCGAGGTAATGCATTGAGGTGGGTCAGGTCGGGTCGTGTGAGGGCTCCTAAGGAAACATGTTTGTGCAGGTTGGATCAGTTTGTGAAAGGGCACATAAGGAAACGTGTTCGAGCGGGTTAGGTCAGGTTATGTCATGTGAGGGTGCCCAAGGAAACGTGTTTCAGTGGGTCGGGTCGGGTCGGATCGGGTTGTGTGAGGACGCCTAAGGAAACGCGTTCGGGTGGGTCGGGGTAGGAGGAGTAATTTTGTTGGATTTTTCTTGATTAAAAATAATGGTAAACAACCTACATCAATGTTTCTTTCCTTTATGAAACAACCAACATGAATAAGAGTGTGTGATAGGGAGTGTTAGCAAGTTCTAGGTATGCTAAGGAGGGAGTGACAAGGCTAGGTATGTTAGGTACCCCTAACCCATTTAATCCCATAAACCCTAAACCTCTAAACCCTTAACCCCTAACCCTTTCCTTTGCTCCCTCGTGCCAGCTTAACAGATGTTTGGGTGTGTTGGGTTGGTTGAAATTTGTGTGATGAGTCTTGAGGAAATACGTTTGGTTGGTCGGGTCCGATTTGTAATATTCCCAAATAGGGAAAATCAACAATACTTGAAAGATTTACGGGAAAATATACAGTTCATCAGCGGATTATAATAAAAATACCTTTCATAAGTATTTATAACAAAAAAATAAATGTATAATGAGGACCATAAGATGCATAGCTGGAAACACAAGTCACCAATAGAAGAAAATCCCTCAAAAGAGGTGCTGCAACCATACATATAGACTAAAACTGCCTTGACAACATTATTTTATTAGGCTGCAACAAATTTTGATTACATTTCAAATCTAGAGCATATCTGTACATGAAAATTCTTTTCTATAACAGATCCATACACTAAATAGGCTCCTCTTTCAGATCCCCTTGGGGTTTTCAGCATTACACCAAGTACAAGCAGTAGATCTAAGATCTAAGTCTGTAGATCTGTAAAAATATTCAGATATTTAGAAATATACAACAGTATTCCGATTAGATTTGATATGACAAGAAATAGATCTTCCTTCAATAGATCTTGAAATTGAAGTGCAGATCCCCAAAACTTGAAAACTAGCTCTCCAACTGATGTGCCAAAACACCCTGCAACAACACGTACAGGAATAATGCAGATTTGGAAGTAAAACTGTGTTGTAGGGTTTAGATAATAGTTGGCCACATGCCAAGATCAGAAAAATGATGCCCAAGCACTCCAATACACTCCTCCAATGGATTAGAAGCCTCCTCCACTGAAAAAGGGCACTGAAATGATCTAGATTTGAGTATATCTAGCCTCCACTTGCTGCAGCTTGCAAAGACAACCAAACCCTCAATAGGATCTGCATTGTAGTTGGAAGAAGAAGCTTGGCCTTTAGCCAGATAGTGGACAATGTAGTACAACTCTTCCAAGAGGCCTCTCAAGGAAAGAGAATGGAATTCCTAAACAGGAATACCATGTGCTAAACACCACAATTCTCAGCTAAATAGCCAGAGAATGATGTATGTCTAAAAAAAAAATATATTCCTAAATATGATAATCATCAACCTTCTAATGCTGCCATACCTTTCCTTTTATAAGACAAGAGTTTGCAAACCCTTGACCACCTCTAATGAAATCACTTTTTTCACACAAGGAATATCCATCTAAAACTACGTTGTGCCTCATTGATGGCCACTCCTCCATGACAATGTTGTAGATTTGGTCAAGGTTGGCCCGACCAACATGTTTTAGACCCTGTCCACACCTTAGGGTACTTTATTAGGCTGAAAATATAGGTCCACTTTCACATGAAAAGTGGTTTTATTCATCAAAAATAGTTTTATGGGTCCTCCCACCCACTTATTCACCTATCTATGTGAAATTTTTTTTTTTAATATTCCCATTAGTTGTAGGCTAATGTAGGAATATTACAGTCCTCCCCTCCAAAATGTTGCTTTTCCTCAAGCAACTACAAGGACATTGCAAAATCTCCAATGGATATGTCTCCTCCCAAGACTACAAGTTTTCCTTTGGTGAATGAACGAAATATCTATCATTATGAAGAAGTGGGAGATATATAGAAAGAGTTAGTTGTTTTCCATTGGTCTCCTTAAGGCATGGGAGATGATGATTGTTGGGTGCTTCAACCACAATGAGAAACTCCAATCTCCATGCTATCATCCAAACAAAGTGAGTCATCCTTTGTAGCTCACAAAAATAGTCACCAATCCCCTCCTTATGCAATGTGTAGGGGCTGCATGGCTGAAAATGAGAGGTAATATTGTTCAACTTACGCTGCCTCTCCCTCCATTTATGATAAACTTGGAGCTGTTGATCCTAGGCTGCAACAATATAGTACTCATGAAGCCAAAAGATGCTTGGAACCTCGTGATTTTTCTCATTGGTTCTAGGGAATCTCCTTGCCCAATCCTCCATGCATATAGTGAATAGAGTGTCATCACCATATGTGCTCCAAAAGAAACATGGAATAAGTGTCATATGATATATTGGATGGTGACAATAGTCCATCCATTAAGACTAGCATTGTTCTCATTCTTGTTACCTCAAAACATGATACAATAAGTGGCCACCCAACCACCTTCTTGCTACCATAAGCTTCTCCAAAGCTTGAAACTAGTAGAGGATAATAAGTGTTGGCTGAATATGATTCAAGAAACACATGTCTTGCCACAAATCCTCCCATGTGAGAGGCTTCTCCCAAAGAAATAATTTACACGTATGGACCCTTACATAAGGAAACAAAAGATATAGTGTAGCAGCCATATAATGTCCCATCCTCCTCCTGAAGCATGAATAAATATGGGAAGTTTCATTCCCAATGGACACATCCAACCAATATGTCATCCCTCCAACAATGTCCCCAACAAAGATAAGAGAATCATCATCATGTGGGATCAAAACCAGTAGTACATAAACAATCAAATGCAATGATGGAGGTGAATCATAGTCCCACAATTGGAACCAGTGCAGTAGATCTCCTGAATGCATCAGATAGTGATATGGTAAGTGGTTTCCCCACCACTTGCTTTCCAAGTAATCTCACCATGGCTTAAAGGGTGAGATATATTTGGTGCCTTAGGAATGCACCCATCATGAAACAGAATCTCCCTTTGTCCTTCAAGGGAGTGGCCATATTCAAAAAATTTTGTTGCCCAAAGTTGGCCATGAATTTTGTATGGAATACCACTCCTCTTAGGAGATATGGCATGCATATATATGGTAAAATAATACAAGTAATAACCTAATGAATCATGAGATACAAAATCATATTCTTTACCAACATTTCTCCACATACAAATGGAGTGGTGCATAGATCTATTTCTTCTCTTTCAAAAAGAGTAAAGAGGTGGCTGAATTGACTCCTCCATAGAGTCATGTATCTTCCCCATCTCCTCATGGTTTGTGCATCTTTGAAAATACTGATATAACTCTTCTTCAAAGCCTTCCCATATGAATCCATTCAAGACAATATGATGTGTTCTAATGAAATCAATGGAAGTACAAAGCAAGATCTCAAAGGCTGCATATAGTAGTTTATCTTTGAGCTTTGAGTCTCTAGTCAAATAGATCTGATAATGAAATTAAATGACTCCATCAACCACTCTATACCTCCTATCTTCCATTTTCCCATCAAGAACCTTACATGTGAAGAGGTTCTTGGAATATTCTACCAAGAATTAGGACTCCCAGTATAGATCTAGTCTTCCCAACAATGACAACGCAGTAGAACTCTGAAATGAAGTAGCTTTCATATCATAATTCTCCTCTTTGACATGCTCAATTACAAAGTCACATGTTGGAGTGTTGTAGCTCCACCTTTGCTACCTCTCTTGTAGCTGATCTTACTCAAGACAATATTGAAGTTCATGGAAGTCAACCTCCTTTTGAAAGGTCTCTTTCTTCCAAAACTTCCATATTTTGGACCATCCATACAAGAGTGTCAATACCCTCTTGTCATATTCAGACTATGGAGTGGTCATTTGACACCATGCTCATGTCATCATAAATCTCTGAATCCTTCTTTTTCAGCACAAATAGCTAAGTGGAAGATAACAAAGTCCATTTCAGAAATTTTCTCATCTCTTCTTGGAACCCATCAAAGATTCCCAGTGTTGTGGTAGCTCCTCTCAAGGCTCCTTCCTTAGCCAAATATGTCATTTCTGCAACAAGTTGAGATAAAAATTTATTCATTTTCTCATCAGGGAGGTCTCCCTGGTGGAATTCCTCCATGCAAAGAGACATCAAAATTTGAAGTAGACTATATAAATGAGTGGATTGATTTGTCCCTCTATTTACTATAGAAATCAATCTCCTTCTTCTAAATATAAACCCCTCCAAATAAACAAGGGTGCATGCTCCTCATCATTGGATATTGATCCATCCTCTCTCCTCCTTGGATCAAGGTGTTACTGCCCAATAATATTGTCACATGAAGCCTTTTGCAAAGATGCAAAAGCTTCTCCTCTTGAAGAAATAACTTCATACCCATCCCCATGTGGTGATGGTCCTTCTTTTGAAGTGACAACGTTGTTACTACCTTCATGCTCTTTCTCCTCATCAATGTTTGAGGATGCCTCATTAACAATGAGAGACCCTAGATATTGGTCTTCCCTTGAAATAGGAATCTCCATGTCTTCCTTTTGAGAAGAAATCTCTTCCTGCAATGGGGATCTTGCCCTTGGAAAGGTATCACACAAGTTCTTATCCCCTTCAATAGAAGACATGAAATGTATTTGGCATAATAGATCTTTCCAACTCATGCAATGGTTTTCCATGTTCATGCTTTGCTAGCTCAATCAAAGATGTTTCAGTTTGTTTTACATCAAATCTCTTCACTAATCTCTTAGTGAATCTTTCATAAGTAGATATATTTGCATTCTTTAATCAAAAGGATTCAAATAATCACCAAGCATTGGCTTTTCCTTTAAGATGCAACGTTGCTACTTTAAGGGCTTCCTTTTCTAAAACTTGATGTAGATACAAATATGAGTCTAGCTGATCTATCCAATCCTTGGCTGTGCATGTGGAGGATCCATCAAAATTTGGTAGAAATAATCTACCTCTTCTCCTTCTATTTTACTTTCTGGATCTCCTTTCCTCCTTGAGCTAGTAGAACTCTTCAAAGCTCAAGTGCTCCTTGAACCTCCAAGATTGATATTCTTACTCCTAAACATAATCACTCAAAGTCTCCTCCTTTGATACATCTTCCTTCTTCATCTCTCTTGCAGTAAATCTAGGCATAGTATAACGTTGTAGATATAATTGTGTAGCTGAGTGCTTGCACACATGATATGAAGAACTGAGGTTTTATTCATGTGAAGATATTCTTGAGGGACCTTCATGTCTTTCCCTCTTCATTCCCTTGATTTCTCTTTTAAGCTCATGCATAGCTTGGAGAAGAAGTTCAAAGATCTTCTTCCTTTTCATTCCTTCAGATAAAGGGGTTTTACCCTTGTATTCTTTGTCATCAGTGTAATAAAACTTATTTTGTCTTTTATTTCCTTCAAAAGACATATTGGCTTCTTATAAAGCACAAGCTATGCCAAGATGATGTTCTGATACCACTGTAATATTCCCAAATGGGAAAATCAACAATAGCAAGCAGATTTGCAGGAAAATAACGCAGTTCATCCAAAGAAAAGTAGGAAGCCAATAAAAAGACCTTTCATAAGTATTTACAACAGAAAAATAAATGTATAATGAGGCCCATAATATGCATAGCTGGAAATACGAGTCACCAATAGAAGAAAACCATCAAAAGAGGTGTCGCAACCATACATATAGACTGAAAATGCCTTGATAATGTTATTTTATTAGGCTGCAACAACTGTTGATTACATTTCAAATCTAGAGCATATCTATGCATGAAAATTCAGATCTATAATAGATCCATACACTAGATAGGCTCCTCTTTAAGATCCCCTTGGGGTTTTCAGCATTACATGAAGTAAAATCAGTAGATCTAAGATCTAAGTCTACAGATCTGCAAAAATATTTAGATATTCAGAAATATACAGTAGTATTCAGATCAGATCTGATATGACAAGAAATATATCTTCCTTCAATAGATCTTCAAAGTGAAGGGCAGAAACCAGCTCTCCAACTTATGTGTCAAAACATCCTACAACGACACCTACAGGAATAACACAGATCTAGAAGGGAAACTACATTGTAGGGTTTATATAATAGTTGGCCACATGCCAAGATTAGAAAAATGATGCCCAAGCACTCCAATACACTCCTCCCAATGGATTATAAGCCTCCTCCACTAGAAAAGGGCACTGAAATGATCTAGACCTGAGTAGATCTAGCCTCCACTTGTTGCAGCTTGAAAAGACAACCAAACCCTCAACAGGATCTGCGCTGTAGTTGGAATAATAAGCTCAGCCTTCAGCCAGATAGTGGACAATGTAGTACAACTCTTCCGAGAGGCCTCTCAAGGAAAGAGAATGGAATTCCTAAACATGAATACCATGTGATAAACAACACTATTCTCAGCTAAACAGCCAGAGAATGTCATATGTCTAAACAGACAATATATTCAGAAATATGATAATCATCAACCTTATGCTGCTACCATCCCCTTCCTTTTATAATACAAGAGTTTGCAAACTCTAAACCACCTCTAATGAAATCACCTCTTTAACACAAGGCATCTCCATATAAAACTACGTTGTGCCTCATTGATGGCCACTCCTCCATGACAACGTTGTATATTTGGTCAAGGTTTACCCAGTCAATATGTTCTAGACCATGTCCACACCTTAGGGTAGTTTATTAGGCTGAAAATTTAAGGCCACTTTCACATGAGAATTGGTTTTATTCATAAAAAAGAGTTTTATGGGTCCTCCCACCCACTTATCCACCTATCTATGTGAAAAAAAAAAAATTAATATTCCCATTAGTTGTAGGTTAATGTAGGAATATTACACCAGTCATGTTGTACTATGAGGGCGCCTAAGTAAATGCATTTGGGCAGGTTCATTTGCTCCATCATGCCATACTGGCCATTTACAAATGGAGTATGTTGACATAAATTGAAGATTCCTTGATGTGAGTTCATGAAATGGAAATTTATTACAAAAAAAATTGGAATATGACAGACTCAAGCGTTTCCTTGGGCACCCTCACACGGCACAACTCGACCCGACCCGACCCGCCCGAACTCATTTCCCTTGGCGCCCTCATACAACCCGACCCACCCGAATGCATTTCCTAGGGCACCTTGACATGTTCAAAAATACCATTCACAAAACGTTGGAATAACGACATGGATATAAAACGTTAGAAGCGCAACATAGGCTATTGAGATCGTTGAAATATCAACGATATGAACATACCATTTACAAAACGTTAGAATGGTGATGACATGAGGCTTTTTATGGATTTAATATATTATTTCATATATTACTGTAGTAATTTTATTAAGAAATATATATATATATATATATATATATATATATATATATATATATATATATATATATATATATATATTATACGATTAATTAAATAATTAATTAATTAAATACATAAATAAAACTAGCCGTTATCCTAATGGCTAGTTTAGCCATAAAATATTCCAAGCTATTAGATCTAGATCTTGGTTAATAATATTTTATTATGGACCATTATCAAGGATAACTGAATATTTTGTTATAAATAAGATTAGGGTTTTCCATTCTTTATTTACCTTTGATCCTTTTATCATGGTTGAAATTTGATCACTTTTATTTTCTTTTTGCTTATTTAGCTCCCATTGAGTTCAACACGTCTTGGGTTTTCTACACCATTGAGAGAGATAATTGCTAAACATAATTATTTTTTTTCTTTATAGGATAATTTGCATCAATGGAAGAAAACGTTAGAGGTGGAAAACAAATTGAAGAGGGTGAAAGGGGTGATGATAAAGTTTATTTCGCTTGCAAAAAATGTTGTATGAGAAATAATGTTAGAGTTTAATAGCAATAGAAACAATGCATTGTAGGAAATATGGGCACATTGATGGTGGATCGAATGACTATCATCTTGTGGTAATTAATTATCTATCTTCATTTTGATTATATCGTAAAATTTTATATTATTTTAATATTTTTTATATACGCACTAATGTTTAAAGATTGTTTGTAATTTTTATAAAGGCACAGTTGCCCCCCAACTTTTTCAGAACCAGTTTCCACAGCTAAATAGTAGTAGATTAGATGATGTTGTAGTAGTACAAGAGAATATTGTAACAAATATTAGTATTGGAAATGATGTTGTACAAGGTGAAGAACATGAAGCGAATGAAGAAGATGATTTTAATGATCCAATGGAGGTAGATGATGACAATAATGAGACAGTTCACATTAATGATGGGACAAATCAAATGCTCCAAGACTTGTATGGTGAGTCAGATGATGATGGTGGAGATAGTGACGGTGTTTGTGATGTGCCTCTAATTGAAACGTCAAATGAACGCCTTTTTGAACACTCAAATGCAACTCTTCTCTCTGCTACATTGTTGCTGGTGAACTTAAATGTTATGAATAATTTGTCGAATAGATGTATGACACAAATCCTAAGGTATGAAATATGTATATATGATCACATATATGTAAATGTTTAATATTTTCCCTTTTTTTAGTTGTAATAAATGTGTAAAATAATAATTCAATACTTATATATGATTAATAATCTTTACATTAACTAGTTTTTTTTATATTGTAGATTGTTGGGTGAATTTTTTTTACCATCGCCGAATAATTTAACTCAAATATATCGAGATCTATGTGCTATTATGAAATAATTTGGAATGGAATATAATACTATAGATGCATGTCCTAAAGATGATACTATATATTACGGAGAACATGCATCGAAAACATAATGTCCGAAATGTGGTAACAGTAGATATCAAACTGATCAACTAACAAAAAAGGTTCCTCAAAAGGTTCTTCGTCATATTCCCATAATTCCACATTTGCAGCGAATGTTCAGGGGTAAGAGCATAGCACAGTTTATGGATTACCATTCAAAGAATAGATTCAGTGGAGATGGTGTTCTTCGAATGCGTGCAGATGGTTCTACATTTAGGGAAATCAAGGAAAAATATGTATATTTTAAAAATGAACCTCGTAATGTCAAGCTTTCATTGGAAGCTAATGGTGTTAATCCATATGGAGAGCTTAGATCTACTTACTCAGTGTGGCCTATTTTCATTATCAATAATAACATTCCTCCTTGGATGTCAATAAAGAGGGAGCACATAATGTTGGCTATGATTATTCCAGGTATTTGATAGATTATTTTTTCTAATGTAACATTTTCATTTCTCTCATTATTTGCATAATATCTTTTATTTATTTACTTAATTATATATACATAAATCATGTTTTTAATTATGTACCATAATTTTGAACAGTTAGGTAAGTACCAGGTCAAAGATATGAATGTATATATTGAGCCTCTTATCGATGAGCTAATAAAGTTATGACATGGCATCATTATGTATAACATCACTAAACCAATCAAGCAGAAGAGATTTCAATGTCATGGAATGCTTGTATGGACAATTCATGATGTCCTAGGACTAACACATTTTTGTGGTATGTAATATTTCGTTGCACTTTAATATAATATATAATTATCTAAATTATACATACCATATTGCATGTTTTAAAAATGATCTCATAGTATAATTATTATTGATCCATCTATTGTAGGTCTTCAAACAAAGGGTAGATTTGCATGTCCAGTTTGTGGCCCTAAGATGAAGTATCATCATTCACTAGACTTAGGAAATATGGTGTTTGATGAGTTTAGGGACTTCCTCTCTAGGAACCATAACTATTGTACTAATGAAAAACATATTTTCAGTGATAAAGAAGAAGCTGGATTAAACCACGAAGAATGACACCTTGGTTGTAGAAGTTGGAATATATCATAATTAATAATCGTCAAGCAGCTAGTAAGTAATTTTTCTATATATGTATACATATATATTAATTTTTTATGTAATGTTTGGAATTTTTGTTTTAATTAATGAATTTATTTTATTATATTTGATAATTATTGTTCTGATTTATTTTATTCTTTGATATCAAGGTCATTGTTGTGAAGGTACCAATGTTGTACTTCCACCTAGAATGAAATATTATCCTTCTCAATTCGTGAGGTTGCCTTACTATGAGGACCTAAAAATAGCTCATTTGTTTGATACAATGCATATCGGGAAGAATGCGATAGAAACATTATGGAAAATCATAGACGGTGCACATGATAGAGATAAAATTGAAAAAAATTATGCTGACATTGAGAAATCGAATCATGCAATGAAAAGTGTGATTGACCGATCAAATAACAATGGAGGTCGAAATTATAATCATATTCCATAGTTATTAACAAAAAAGCAAAGCAATGATGTAAAATAGGTCGTTAGAAGAATTAAATTTCCAACATGTTTTTCTTCAAACATAAATAATATCTTAACGAAAAAAGGTGACTTCAGTGGGGTGAAAACACATGATTGGCATACCTTTGTTAAGGTAATTTTTTTGGTATACATTTTTGTATATTATTTCTTGAATACATATTTTAAATTTCCCTTTTTTTTTTTAATTTGGAAACCAATAACGATTCATTTTTCATCGTTATAGTATGTTCTAGCGGTATCTCTCCCAAACAACTTCGACAACAATGTCAAACAAGTTATATATGGTATTAGTAAATACATGCGGTAAGTAGTTTTGATTTATACGCAAAATCTCACTACAATTTATTTTTTTACTTAATGACATGATGTGTTAATTTACTTGTAATGTAATATATATTATGTTTCATTGAAATAACCTTGTGAAATTATTTTCATATGGTTTTCATTGAAAGAAATCCATCAAGATGAAATAAAGTATTGGAAGAGAGAAATTCCTCGACTAATGTGTGAAATGAAAAAGTATCTACCTCCTACATTTTTCAATGCACAAGAACACTACTTGATACACCATGTTAAGGAGATTGAAATGTGTGGACCAGTACACACAAGGTCAATGTGGATGGTGGAGAGACACTTGAAATCCTTGAAGGCTTTGGTTAGACAAAGAGCATGACCTGAGGGTTTTGGGTGGAGGGATATGTGGTATATAAATCCATGGTGTATATTAGTCATTATCTTCCTATATTATTTGCGCCAGCTATGGATGTTGTGGATTGCATTTGGGATGTAAAATCCATCACAAAATTTGAAGTGGAGCACCTATTGGGAAAAGTTAGAATGAAGAAAGTGAGAGGTAAAAGATTTATTATATATAATACATACAATGTTTCATTTTTTTACATCATGTATATGATCATATTCATTTAAGTCTTATTCTTTCATCGTTTATTGATTAATGTAATTTACCATGGTTATAAGTTATATTTAATATTGGTGAATTATTATTTTTTATTTAGGTGCTCAAGATTATGAGGCACTAATTTTGTACATTGCAAACAATCTTGAGTGGATGTGTGAATGGATTGAAAGATGTAAAGAACGTAACGAAGATAGGTTATCATGGCAACTACTGTCTGAATTGGTTAGAGAATATTATCGTAGTGGAGATGGAAATGTTACAGATAGGGAAATTGATTTAGCATATGGTTTGAAAGATAGAAAGGTAAGCAATTAATTCACCTATTTTATTCATTACTTATTTTATATTGTATTTATAATGTGACAACAAGTTTGATTTTTCAAATAATTTTCAAGTTGTGTAAATTATATGATTAATTATTAATTGAGAATGCATATTTTTCATGTTTGGCATATTTCAGTTGAAACACTACAAGGCTATGTGGTGCAATGGTCATAAATTTCGCATTAAACAGTTGGATGATAACAGGAAAACTTCTGATAGTGGGATAACTGCAGTATTCCAAGTCACTAATGTTTCCTCGAGGAGTGACAGACATCCTCTAGAATCTAAAAATATATATTATGGGTTTTTAGATGATATAGTTGAGTGTGAATTTAATTCCTTCAAATTAGTTTTGTTCGACGTCAAATTGTATAAGATACAAATGAATGTAAGTGATGATGACAAAACTCTTATTCAACATGACAATGGATTTGCAATGGTTAAAACATTGTAGTTTGAAGCAGGAAAAGATCACTATTTTTTTCCAAGCCAATGTGAACAAGTCTTTTACTCAAAGGTTCCAAGTGAGAACAGATGGTAATTTTCTATTAAATATGATCCAAGAGGAAGTTCAGTAGAGTATACTGTAGAGGAAGAAGATGATGCAGTGGCAGATGAGTAGGAAGATGCATTGACAGACGAAGAAGATATAGAAGATGAATCAGGCGTAGGAGACGAGGCAAAAACCATTGATGATGATGTCAATGAGGATATTATTGAAAATTACATAATTTATTATGATGATGAAATGGTTGATAATTTCAACACCATTTATGAATCAGATGTTGGTATAGATGTCGATCAGTTGGATGAAGATCAAGAAGACACAGAAGAAGAAAATTGATACAGATGTTCTGTTTGAGTATGAGCTGGTATGTTATAAATTTATATTTTAATATGTAGGAATTATTGTCTTTAAATAATTTAATAATTATGTGGGTTTATTGCATGTTGTTTATTATTTCAAACCAACAAATAATGGCCATACTAGTGTACAGAATAGACTAAAATTATGTATTTATACATACACATGAAAATTTGGTTTACAACCATAATTAATTTTTGGTTTGTTTGTATTCTATTGCATAGATTGGGTATTGGGAAAATGAGAGTGATGTGAGGGGGATGGGAGGGGCCATATGAGCTTCCACCTTCACGTGGTTTGCCTTGTTCAGTAGAGAATACATTATTCTTGAAACGAAGAGAAGCACATTCATTTTTATTTGCATTATCGTAAATGTCATCATTTTTCTCAGATTATTTCAGCACCAAAATTGTTTAAATTGTTAGAAAACATTAGGTCACTTATGAAATGATATTACCGTGCACCATTATCTTTATAAGCCAAGAGTGACCCATGAGTGGGGCCAACATTGATTATATGTTTCTTGAAAGGGTCTTAATTCAAAAATTAATTAATATATTCCATTGTAATTCACTATTAATTCCTTCCAATCTCAACAGATTCAACACCATTTGGGAAAAATATTTCACTACCTCACCGAGTTCTATTTGTCAAAAATTACCAACAAAAAATCCACTCACGAATTTGCTCAATTTTCACTCGCATGTGCTCTATACTCTTTGCAAATTATTCTTCCTCACTTCTCAAGCACTCAACACCTCCTCTATACTCATTAATAAACTTGTCCACTCAACCCCCACCTGCATTTTCTTGCTCTATCCAAGGAATAATTGTGATTTTCTTGGCCTATAATATGAGTTTTCATAGGTCGATCATATAATGTGAAATGGGTATTGCTTTTACTCTTGGCAATAAATATCTAAGGTAATAGGATTTGGAAGAGGCCCTTACCTTCACAACAATATGACATGATCATTAACAAAACCTTCAATTGTAATGACATCCTCAATGCTTTTGTGATCATTTAATATCCTCTTATTCACTCTTTAAATATCTTTATAAAGAAATTATATTTTATTTTTAATTTGTTTAAGATTTTTCAAATTGGAACATTTTTTAACCTCTTCCTTGTAAATATTGCTAGCAATCATCTCCTTCACAAAACATAAGTCTTAAGACACATGGAAATTTATTATTTTCCTTCACATAATGTAAGTCTTAACACACATGGAATCTCATATTTGGGAATGCCCAATGTTAATTATGGTGAAACCTAATGGAAAAATTAGCTTTATGTTAGAATAAAAGCTCATTTCTTTTAGGAATTTTCCAATGAGGCCATAATTTTGTCAGGGTGATGATTTTATTGCTAGAATATGACGATAAATTCTTCAAAAAATCCCACTATGGTAGTGTTTAAATTGTTCTTTTGATGATGAAAATGGATTCAACACCATTAAGGACCCTTGGGGCACCCAAAATCTTGAGTATTGACAACTATAACCTAGATTTTCAATAACTTCCACTAGTTTTTCGCAAAATCATGCTAGAATTTCTATTGTTTTATGGATGCAAATATGGCTTCATTAGACTACACGTTTCTTTTATATGAGGTTTAAGAATCTTCCCTATATCTCGTGTTGTTAGAATGACATGATAACTTTTATCCATAATGTAAACACATGATTTCATGGCTTTATTCCTAGCTTTCCTCCTTCTTCTTTGTGTTTCATGTTTATAAATGAATGGTCTTTGCCTTCACTTATTGTTAATTCTTTGGAATTTTATAAATCAATAACTCTAGGGGATGTTCTATCCTCTTCACAGTGGTGCCTATTTATAATAATTGAGCTTACTTGACTTTACCTAGAGTTGCTACAACTTAGGGTTGCATTACCTTGTAGATAATATTGAGGATATAAAAGGAATATGTCACCACTTTACTTAATTGGATCCAAACACATTAAATCTTCCAATGTAAATTCTAAGAAGTTATATGAGAAATGGTGATGGTTTGAATAATTTTTTTTAATGGCCAACATGATTGATGGTTTGATTTGTTCAAAATAAAATGATTACCTTTTACATTTTTAAAGAAATGATATAGCGTAGGCCAGCAAACATTTGGGATTTTTAGCACAATGGGATTTGACATGTAACACGGGGAAGTAGGGTTTTAACAATTTCCTGGGAGGGTTCATCCAATTTCATTTGTATAGAGGACAGGGAGACCATAGTCGAGTCCAAACAAGTAGGTATGGATATAATTCGTCTTCATATTCCTCCTCTAGCAAAGGCGGTAGATAGTCAAAATGTCGATGTTGATGTCAAAGCAATGCAGGGAAGTAGGGTTTTAACAATTTCCTGTGAGGGTTTCAAGAAAGAAACAACGGTAAAAATAGGGAGCCGCAATAGATAAGAAGAGCGAGAGGAGAGGCGAACCCTTGGTCTCGTCCTCCTCGATGGGGAGGAAATGTTACTATTACAGTTGAAGGCCTGCCCCCGCCTGATGAATAGCGAGTCAAGATTGTCGCCGTAGCTCAGGCAGGCCCCGAATTAGGTAAAGTGGCAGGTAGAGGAATCCCCACGGTGCCTCTTGTTCAAGTGCAACCGAGCTTATATGGTCCCGTCAGAGGAGCTTGAGGCCCTTCCCCGGGCATGATGCAACCCTAGATCTCAAGGCCTTCCATTTCGTAGGTCTCCGCACCCCCCATGACTTATTCTGCCCTAATGCCAATGCATCCTCCTAGCTCTCCACCACCATTTTCGTCGCAGGGAGGTCCTCTAGGCCATCTCAGGATTATGCATCCTCCTCCACCCAGGCCTGGAATTCCCCCTCCTCCACCTGGCAGTGGTGCCCCTCCTATGTACGATGCTCCTACTCATATGCAGCCGAGACCTGACATGCCGCCTCCACCACCTGGTCAGTAGTAGTAGCAACGACAACCACTTCCTGGACATCAATAGTAGCAACTATCAATTGAATCCAGTATTTTATTAATTTCCTTGCATATTTTTGGTATAAGAGAATGTCTTTTTATGCTTTCTAGTAGGATTGAAAAACTAATTTCACCATTTCAAGTCACGAGGATTTGAATATTTTTCATTCTAATGATAAAATGAGTTAGCATCTCCAGCCGGGGAAAGCCCAAATCATCACAAACATTAAACTTGATAGTCCTCCCCAACTTATATTAAGTGAAGATAATTTCATGGAAGAAATTAATAGGCAGATATTTTGTAGAATTTGTTGTTAGTTGAGCTACTACACTTTTCCTTTACTTTGATTAAGCTGATAGTACTGATCATTTTTTTTTAAATCAAGGACCTTTTGCAAGAGTCATTTTTATTTGTATAGAACACTCAAAAAATCGTCTTATTCTAGCCTTACAGACCTTATTGTATTTTCTATTAGGTGTATTCCTTATTAATCACCATATTCCATGTTGAAATGCTAAAAAATGTTGCCTTGATTGAATATCTGTACATATAAATTTTATTTTATTTAGGAAGTAATAGGTTTTGAAACCATTTCTGTGTGTGATTACCATATTTTATACATTTTTTGGCATAAAATTTTTTCTTTAATTATTAATATAACAGTAATGTACAGACAGGGAATTGTTTTACAAAAGTAGGGTGTTGTGTGGCACTCACCACAAGCTTAGGTATACCATGCGAAAGATGCCTGAATAATTTCCATAACTACCTAAGGGCATAGAACTTAACAAAACCACCACCTTGGCATATCCAATAACACTAATTACATTCCAAAATGTCCAGCTGGAACTTAACCATTAAAGCTGATAAAGTTTTCCCTTATGGTATGAAAATAAATAAACACATTTTTCAAAACCTGAAGGAACTGTTTCTGGGTTGAGACCTGCATTAGGAGAGTTTTTGTTGTCCTTGGGAGTGGGCCTCTAGCCATTATTGGTTGATTCAACATTAGTTATAGCAAGCCACTACCCAAAATTTGTGACTTGTCTGTTTCTACAACACCACCAATCACCGACTGGGGCATATTACCATATTTGTAGCCTGGCGTTTGAAAATTTAACTTGATTCTACTCTATTTTACACGTTCAATGCACAATATTATGCAATGCATCCTATTCTTAACATTTGCAGAATAGATAATTCATAAACATGTAATCTACAAAAAAACATAATATAACGTAACCTTTATCTTTGAGAAATGACACCAATTTGATGTAGACATAGATGTTCCGCTCAACAATAGACTATGCTACTCATATCTCTTAGTAATGGTTCATCCTTGAGTTGTGGTCAAAAATCTATCGGGGTAAAAGGCTACCTAAGCCAACTATGGTCCATAGCTGCACCAATATGGTAGAAGACCAAGGTGCTTGATTCCAACATCTTCCAACTGACTTTCTCTCATCCCCCTTTTGACGTCACAACCCACGGTAGTGCACCGTTTCATCTGCACTCGTATTCCATTAGGTTGTGCCACTACAATCAAAGGTTTCCAACTCAGACTGGCTAGGGATGTTCCAAAGGCCCGTGGCTTCTAGGAGTTCCAAATCCACCACACCCAAATCCACCTAGGATTGATAGGGTATGAAATTCACATCGTCATACAACATTGGCTAGAGTTGCAGAGAAACCTTAGGGTGGAGACAAAACTTTGGATCCCCTTAGACAAGTAAGGGTGGAGATGTATATCTTTGGTTGGGAGGAAAATTGTGAAACATATCCCTATGCCCATCCTTAGGTGTATCAATAACTATGATACCCATAACTTATTTAATACAACACTCTTCAAAATAGGGTTAGAAAATGGCAATCATTGCCTAAAATTTAGGACATATTGAAGCCATACGTAAGCATGGATTATGTTTTATCTTTCACCATTGTGGCAAAAATTGTGTTCGCGACAATGTTGTACATTTAGGTATGGGTTTGTGATCTTCAATGTTGTTGTACATCTACATCCCACACACACACACACACACACACATATATATATATACATATATATATATATATATATATATATATATATATATATATATATATATATATATATATATATATATATATATTAAAGTTGCCTCCATAGGTTGAATGACCTACATAGGAGACATCAGACTTGAAGTAAGGAATTAGTTCCCCTTAAGACTAGGTCACCATACTTGAAACAGTGGTGCCTGACACTTGAAGGAATTCATGATATCATAATAATATACGATGTCGTAGATGCAGTTTAATTTCGTTCTAGCCTTAGACATGCTCCAATATATATGCATATAATTTGACAATGACTTATAATAACCATGTCCCTTACATCTACATGGATAGACTCAGATATCATTTATAGAGTTTACCTTAGATTTACATGCCCTATTTAAAGGTTATGTACTGGAGCAGGCCTAGAATGGGTTGTCAACAAACCGTGACTAAGATAGAAGAATCATTTCAAAAGTAGTGGACTGAGACCCATTACCTATCTTAATCACTATAGTGTCGAGTATAACATTAATTGAGATACTTAAGTTTGTCTAGGATACTTGTATGGATACTAACCTCGGTACTATATGTTATATTTTCATAATAGAATGATGCTCTGTGTGTGATTTTATATGATGTCATGGTAGAGCATGGTCCAATTTCAATATTGCACCTGGGTAGTAACATAGAATAATATATGAATAGACATTGTTTGTATTTTCATAGGCATAGTGGTACAACCAGAATTAATACAAATCCTTAGTATATTAACATGAACTAATTATATCCCATTTTACAATTAGAACTTAAGGTTATAAATATGGTCTTGTTCTTTAAGCGCTTTGTGCATAACAACCAGATAACACTTTAGTCTATTACTTCATGCTTATAGTGCGGTGACAAATTCCCTTTTTGCATTGAGTGCTAGTATGAGGAACACTGGCTATAAAAGAGATAACTGATGTTCTTGAAAGTGTCTCTAATGGTTTCTATTACATGCAGATAAATCCCAAGATTTATGCACATCTAGAGTGATATTATTTATGCACAATATTAGTTATATTAATTGTAGCTACAAATCCTTAGTATATTAACATGAACTAATTATATCCCATTTTACACTTAGAAATTAAGGTTATAAATATGGTCTTGTGCTTTAAGCAATTTTTCATAACAACTACATAACACTTTAGTCTATTACTTCAAGCTTATATTTGGGTGAATAATTCCCTTGTTGCATTGAGTGCTAGTATGAGGAACACTGGAAGGCTATAAAAGAGATAATTGATGTGCTTAAAAGTGCCTCTAATGGTTTCTATTACATGTAGATAAATCCCAGGATTTATGCACATCTAGAGTGATATTATTTATGCACAATATTAGTTATATTAATTTTATCTCACTTTAGCTCTATTCCTGATGTAACATTAATTAATGGTGGCCTATGATAACTTTGTCTGTGTCAGTTCATTGTATAAGCTTGGTAGACATTATTACTATTCAAATAATTCATTTTTATATGACTTATATAATAAATACACAACCGCCAGTTTTCTAATACATATGTATACAGTCGAGAAGTGATGCTCATTAGACTTCCCTCATAGACAATAAAAGAAACCTAAGACAATATGAAATACTTGTAGCTTCCTAATTATGTAGCCATCGTGTGATATTGTTATGCATTACGTTGTTAGAAGCATTTATACAAACTGATAATAAATGAAAATAGGCTATCCCAGTTGGGCATGATGTCAAGGTGTTGCCATGGTGTATTCATGCTTGGGCATGATGTCAAGTATTAGTCTAAATTTAACATTAAACATGGTGTATTTTTTAATGGACATAATATTATAAATAATAGACACGTATTATTTCCAGAGGTATCCTTTATGGATATACCTGATATTGTTATTTACCTTAGTAAAGGGTACAAGGTGATGTTATCAAATATTTTTAGTCATGTTTTATTGTTGGGAAGTTTGTCTTGCTACAACAAAAAGCAAATGGAGTCGTGTTTTAATGACTGGGAAGTTTTCCTTGCTACAACAACAAATAAATGGGGTTGTGTTTTAATTTTTGGGCAGTGTGTCTTGCTATAGTAGCAAGGAAATGGAGCCATGTTTTAATTACTAGGAAGTATTTCTTGCTACAGTAACAAGGAAGTGGCCATCGCTAAACTTCACATCTAGTGGCTCAACACTATTACCATCAATAACTTATTGCCCATTGACCACCAAACTAGTGGACTTATCCAACTTTGGTGTTTGTGTTAACCAACTGAAATTAGTTGTGCATTTTTCCTTTAAAATTTTGCAAAAGATAGTTGAGTCATGGAGTCTTTTACACTGTAATGGTAGCATAAGACTAATTGGTATAATTTGTGTGATTTTCATATATATTTGGTCTTTATATGAGATATTTCCATCACTTGAGTGTGTAACCATGCTAAGCACTAGTACAAAGACATTCCATTCTTGATATGGTAATATTCTTGGACATGTTAATTCCTTTGTGACTTGGCATTTCCATGGTGCTTTTGATGTTTATTTCACAAGGAAAGCTTCATGGATGGTAGATCATAATAGGAATGTCAATTATGTGTACACTCGGATATGAGATTAAGATTGTCATGTTATTGGTTTTGTTCTATCATAATACCTCTCTTGTATGTACTACAAGAGTAATCACCCTATTTAATGGTTTATAATTGGGTATACACTTGATGACCCTTCCCACATGCACCATATACTAAATGAATGCAGGTATAGCAACGTATAGAGGCTTCCCTTTGAGGAAAAAAATAGGACTTCTTTAGAGGTAGCAGTATGAAATAATAGTTGTAGTTGAAGCCTCGAAAATCGCTGCTACAACATTGGGGGATAACCACCCAGTCCGGACCTTAATACAGTTCCTTTTCCGTTTATGATAGTGGCTCCGACTGGTTTAACTAGGTCCAGTTACCTTTTCCCTATCGCTATTGGTTTATGATGTGTCCTTAACTACCAATAGACATGGATATCAGACAATTCTTCTTGCTGATCAGGCAAGAGAATGACCCTTAAGCTGATTTGGGTTCAGCCAAACCACAACTAAGATTTTGCCTCTTTGAGAAAAGGACTTAAAAGAATGTAAATTTAATCTAATTGCAAACTTATTCTATAATGCAAGCAAAAAGAAACTAATCTAAATCCTATCTCAATTAGGTAGATGAAAATCTAACCCAACTAAGAGCAAGATGATTAAATAATGAGAATTAAAATATGTATGGTTTTAAATTAATGTTAAGCTAACGAAGAAATTCAATTAGCTCACATTTGTGAGTACCAAAACACATTCTATTGAGACCATTTGACTGAAATAATAAATCAACAACATTCCGGAAGAAATTCACAAAAATTGATATCAATTATCATATCAGTCAAACTAGTAATTAAACAATAACATGTGGAAAAAATTCACAACACATTACTATTTAATAAATCAGTGTTATAAGACAGATTTCTGAGTAATGGTTACTCAGAAATCAGAGTTTAATTCATAAGAGCAGAGATACTTAACAATTTAAGACAAATTATCCATATCAACATAAATGCCAAAACATGAATAAAATGAAACAACAATTTTATTAACATAAAAATGAAACTGGTATTTGATACAGAAATGCCAAAAATACCAGTTAATTGAATCTGCTTCTCTGATCCTGGTCTCTAACAGTACTTTACATTACTTGAATTTCTGTTTTCAAGACTAGAGCTGCAGAAATGCAAACTCTGCTCATCATGCATAATTCAAGACATAAAGCATAAACCCTCAATAATGTTCAGATCTGAAATTTTCTCTCCTCCCCATCTACAACTCTAAATCCCTATTACAGAAATGCTTTTAGAAGTCTAGAATTGCAGAGGAGAGCAACCCCTATTCCATTTTGCAATCTGATATTTATAATATTTGCAAAGGAATTCTTGAGATGAAGGTTTGTTGAAGAAAATCTGCCCAATCACTTTTATTTGCTCAAAAATTCCAATCTTTTAATTTCTGGAGCATTCTCATTGATTAAGATATTTTCTTCATATCTCTTCTACTGTTTTCCTGTAAAAAAAAAATCAACATAAATTAAGATGCAACAATAAAATCAAAATACTATTTCTGGCATTAAAACAAATCTAATCAAATTCTATTTAAATAAATAATTGAAAATAAAATATAAGCTCTCTATTGATGCCTGGGATGGTTTAATTGGCCAAGGATATCATTGATGAGCGAATCTACAATTAGAAGAGGCTTGGACAAATGAAAATGCAGAAAATAAATCGGAAAATTGATTTTGCTTTAGAAATTCGGAGCTTGATTTTCTGCATGATTTTTGACCCAATTAATGACCAAATCTATTAGTGGAAATTCCTCAGAAATGTTCTCATTGATTTTATCTTTCCAATGAGCCATCTTGGGCCTCATTTGGCCAAGTAAAACTCATTCTATGAGCCTCCAAAGTTAATGAGTCAAATCTGGCATAAATCTGGCTATTCTGTCTGCTGGGCTAAAAATCAGAATTTTTAATTAGAATTTTAATCCTAAATTATATTCTAATTATCTAATAATTAATTCTAAATTAATTGTTAATTATGAACTAAACTAATCATTTCATAAACTGTTATTAACTAATATAATTAACAAATTAATCTAATTAATTAATATAATTAATTATTTATAAACTAATTAATACTAAACTATTTATAAATAATTAGTAATAATCTAAATAATTTTTAAATTTTATTTTAATTAAATTAATTAAATATTATATATTAATTAATTTAATTAATATAATATAAATATTTTAAACTATTAAAAACAATAAACTAACCTATCTACACTCCATTACCATTAATATTAAACTAACATATGTCACACTCCACTACCATTAATTCTCTTACCCATACGTATCATTGAAATCTTAAAACATGTCTTATGCCATATGAGTTTGTGGAGGGATAAGGTGAGTGGAGTGTGAGGTGAGGGTGACGTGAGGGTGAGTGAGGTGGAGGTACGGGAGGCATAAGGGGAAAACAAAAACTTTATATTAAAAACTTTTAACACATCGCATATCGCCTTATCGCAATATCGCATTTTGTCAAATGTGCATTATATAAAAATTGCGATGTGTTCCGATATTGCAATATTGCGATATTGCGATATGCGATGTAAATTTTATTTTTTATATATTTTTTTAATATTAAGTTTTAATTTTAATTAAATTAATTATATTTTATTATAATAATTAATTTAATTAATGTTTAAAATTTAATGTTAAATATCAGTTTTTTATTTTTTTTATTTTGGTTTTATTTTGATGATGTTTAGTTTAGTTATGAAATTTTCTAAACTACAGCCACTCCGAAAATAAATAAAAAGAATAAAAATAACATTTTTAACCCAGACTAGATAAATGATGGGACTTCAAAGGAGTGCCATTTTCAAACTAGTTGACCAAATGAGGCGAAACAAGCGTCAATGGGAGGCTTATAAAAAATCGATTCTAACAAATCAATCAAAACAAGAATCCAAAGAAAATGAAAAATTAACAAAAGCGTAGGATAATCAGCTAAATAAAATCTTAAAAGGTGCTTAGCCAAAATTTTATAGAAAGGGTCTCCATTATTTGAAGTGAACAAGTCAAAAATGGGGGGGTTGTGTTTTTACCACAACAATGGCGACACACGGGAGAAGAACCAGTTATCTCTGTTTGATATGAATGCGATTTTCCTAAAATTCAAGTAAAAATAATTAAAGAAAAGAGAATTATGCTTGAAATGCTTGATTAGGTTCATTAGTTTGAATAAAAGAAAGAATCATCTAACTGTAATTTTTCTTAAAATTCCTCATAAATTAAAATATTTCAAAACTTTATATCAGTCCTTAATTAGTTGTAGAGATAAAGTAGGGGTCACTTTACAGCTTAGCTTTTAAAATATACTCATTTGTCACAGGTAGAGCTACTGTTGCCAGCAAACATCTATAGTTTCGACAGGGTTACCTTTTAATCACCAATGATTCAGAATCTCATCTCTTTAAGAATTATTGACCTAGAGATAAATCCATTTATATATGTTTCTTTTTTTATTTTTATTTTTATTATAAATCTTAAAAGCCATTGTCCTATTTTGGTAGCCAGATAGTTGACAATGCCATTCACTGGTTATAATTGGACTAAACAAGCTGGCTCATGATGAGACCCCTTGTCTTATAATTGTTTGCAATCATAAGCCATTACCCTGGTTTGTTTAGCAGTGTTGGTAATGTCAGCCTATTTTTCCCCTATGATTATGGTAAGCAGGCTCATGATGAGACCTCTTATCTTTTAAGTTTAAATATATCTCTGGATTATACTCTAGAAAAATAAGACTCTTTGGGACAGGGAGAATCATTGACTCCTTAAGAGTTAAGAATGACAATTTTAGAGTTAAAAGGTGTTTTGCTGTAAAGTGTCTTTACTTGGTTAAAAATAACTTTTCTTGACTGATAATAGAACTTTGAAAGATCTTAATAAAATATTAAAATCTCAAAATGATTACAATTTTGATGAAAAAGAAATTTCTCCAGATTTTATGATACTTTGTCAACTTCTCTAAATTGGTAATCTCTTCCTTAAGTATGTCTACCTTTATAATAAGAAAATCAAACTTTACTAAGAGATTTAAGAAAAAGTTAATAGATGACTATTAACAATTTTTTCTCCATGTATACTGACCATAGTTAGGTAACAAGAAGGCCTTCCATATAAATCATGGCAAAGTCACCAAAATCAAAATTGAAAACCAAAGAAAAAAGAATTCTTATGCTAAAATGAGAAAGAAATCAGAAAAAAATAAAAATGAAGAAAATTTAAAAATGGAAAGGAAAATCCAAATTTTGCAAGATAAACTCAAACAAGAATGTTTATACCAATGTCTCAACAATATGAGGAAAGAAAATAATCGTGTAATCAATCCTTCTTATGTCGAAATTTAGAAAAATCATACCTTACAGGTTGTAAGTATTTAGGCTTTTTTTAGATAGCAGTAACGATAAAATTCAGCCACAATGAAAACTTTATGTCTGATATCAATCTTCTTGTTTCCCAGCATCATCTTAATCATTTTCTAATAAAACGAATGCTTAAAGAAACAGATTAAAGGTTCAGAAACTTCCTAGCATAGCTGTTTCAATGAAGATTATCGCTGCTTATTAAAATAAAGCCAGGATAAGAGTATGGACTTCGAAAATATGATCTGGTGGAGGATTGGAAGCTTTTATGAAGAGCTGCAAAACAGATTTATATATCAGAAAAACAAAAATGAAACTAAAGTAATGAAATGGAAATAAATGAAAGTGGGTACATGAATCTTACCATTGGATGATTGCTTTTGATCTTACCTGAAAGGTATTGGTTTCTCCAAACTAGTCAACTTCTTATTTTAATTAAAATTAAAAACATGAAGAAGTCAAACTAACCAAAATTCTATAACCCAAAATCATTATTTATTTTATTTACACTAAAGCAAGCAGTAAAATGTAAAAATGGAATGTTTGGTGCTCAAGGGAATTGAAATTAAAAGAAATGTATCAAAAATGAGAATGCGAATTTGCAGTAACGAATGTTTCTCAAAATATTATAAGTTTTATATAAACTCCATGATTTTATAAATTGTCCAGAATCAAGACCAAATCCAAAATAATAAAATTAAAATATGAAAATAGAGATGTCTTGAATTCCTTTTTAATTATGGAATTATATATTTAAAACTGAAATACATGAAAAATCGGAATGATTTGAATATACTGCAAATTGGTCATTATTTGCTTTCTTACCATAGTGGTTACCCAAGCTCGCTTTTAAAATAACACATCGCTGTATTGGATGATTCGCATCGCATGTTTCTTCACCATGCTTCGAGTTTAATTTGCAAGACTTCGCCTTTGTTGCTATGCCATATATCGATTAAATGTTAATGGCTCAGAGGCATGCATTGAAAGCTATCACATCAGAGATTGCAATGGCAAATTGCCGATATGAAAACATGTAATGAGAACATGTGCAATGAAATGAAGCGATCACATCATTAAAGATATATTATATTGGGGATCGGGGAATATTGACATTGTGCTTCCCTTATTGCACATCGCACATCGCAGATTCTGAATTGTGATGTGAGCATAATTAAAAATGCGATGAAGCGATTGCGATATCGGAAATTTCTAATTGGCGATGCTAATCGGCGATTGGTGAATGTTTTGGTACCCGATGTAATACAATATGATTCTTGCGATGCCGATATGCGATGAATGACGTGGTTAACTAGCGATCGCGATCGGCAAACTTAAGCACATGATATAACAATTCTAAATACGCCGATATGTGATGAAGAGTCGACTCGATGATTTTATGATGAAAATTTAATAACATACCGGATTCGAGACATCGGCCTTTTAAAATTATGCTGCTACCATTATTTGTGATTGAATGGACGCGATATTCTATAAACTTGATTTGAATTTCATATCGGGTCCGAAATTATGTGGTCATCACAATATGGTAAAGTCATTTATCGGAGATCAACGATTCATGATAATGGAACTATATTCAACCGCAAACCTTCGATATGCGAAATGCGATATGGCATATGAGTGAGGTAATACATCGGAGATCTTTTATGAACAATTTGTTATCAAAACTGCTAAGAGCTACTTCCGATGAAATCTCATGATATTGTTTTTTTTAATTTCAATTGGGTTTCCCAAATGAATAAAAACAAAGTGAAAGAATGCTCAAATTCTAATGAATCTCAAATAAAAATTTCCCTGAACCTGATGCCAATTTGAACTGGGTTTGCCGCTTACTTCAAGTTTTGAAAACAAATGAAAACCTGCAATTAAAACAGAAAAAGAATGAAAAATAAACTAAAGAAAAGATAAACTAATAATAGATGAAAATGAACTTGTAAATGCATACCTGGAAGGAAATTGTCTGTAGATTTTACCTCATGAATCTTCAAATTCTTCCTTCGATTTATCAAAATTCTGACTTTGTTCAAAATCATCTCATTATTTATTCTAAATCGGAGTGAGCAATCAGCCTAAATAAAATATGTTTATTCATGTTCAGGAAATATAAAATTTACCAGAAATAAATATGAAACTATGCTTCCCTTTTGAATTGCAACAACAATTTATTACCTCTGCACATTCCGAATTAACTTGAGAAAAATCTGTATTGTTATAGTGACTGTTCAATAATGCCTTTAGTAAATGAATATGATGCATATTGCAGCATCAAATAATAAACTAAAGGTTTGAATGGGATAAAGCCACTAATTGTGGAAAAATGTCAAAACAGATTTGAATGTGTGCACACAGCAAAATGGACATCCTAAAGGTCGGCTTAACAAATTTCGAGGAAGATAGTATGAACTTCATATGATTACCATGAAAGGTTAGACTGAATAATAATGATTGAGTCAGAATTAAGCTTATCATAGACAGTCATACATTTCATGGGATAATGAGATCATGAAGCTTTTATATCCTCAAAACCTTTATCATATAAATTTCAAAAGAAAATCTTAGAAGGAAATCCTAAAATTAAGAAAAGTGGCTTTGAGGTGATTGATGCCAAGTGCAACCTTAATTGAATTTAATCAAGACATTATTCAAAATAGACAGAGTAGAGGTATTGCTGTAAGAATTTTAAAAATGAAAGCAAGAATTAAAATTTTCTGATTGGTAGAAAATGTTTTCGTTGAACATGTATGAAAATGGCTGATTGCTTTGTTTTATTTTTAATCTACAGAACTATTAAAAATAAATTAACTACATTAACTCTACTCCTATTCTAACCATATACTTGAAAAATGACTAGGTATAGTCATATTTCCAGTGTAACCATTTTCTCATTTTAATCCCTGCATGTATGTACAATTCAAATGTTAGTAATAAAAATACAAATCTAATTGAACTAAGAAAATTAAACCTAAAATCAGAATGTACAACTATTGTTAGAAGCTTATCTAAAATCTCCTTCTCATGAAATTTTCTTTCCAATTGAATACCAATTGGATCATAGAAATCTGGATGGATTTCTATTAATAATTGAGAAATGTTCAAAAGAGGAGATGAAAGGCCAGATTGTGGATATGAGCTTTTAGATTCAAAGGCCTGGAAAAAACTGTCAGTGTTATGTGTAAATGTTAAGCTATTGACAATCTTCCATGAAGGAAAAATTTCCAAATATTTTTCAAATGAATCAAACAAAAATGGATGGAAATCTTTCAAATGAAATGGAAAATTATTAATTAAATTGGATTGCTGGCAGATTTCTAAAAATACATTCTCTTGTTGATATTGCCTTTGAGAAGATAGAAGCTTTTGATAAAACATTAACATCGATTGAAATTGAAATTGAAATAGTTTTTGATGCTTTTGATTATTATATAAAACTTCAATTTTCCAACAGGGCAATGTATCAATTGAATGTTTTATAATAAAGTGCTCAATATGCCAGCGTAATGTATCAAAAATTTGAAAAATAAAATCTGAAAATAAATCTGATTTAATACAAAATAAGTGAGGAAACAAAAATAAAAGGAAATCACTATTGTTACAACTAATGTTACAGCACAATTGGGATTGTTTTGAAATAATTTCTTTTTCACAAGGATTGGCCAGAATTATGGAATTTGAGTAATTTTGAATTCCAACTTGTGAATTAGAAAGAGATTTATGATTATGAATATGAATGAAAGCTTGATCATGATATGAATCATAAATTGGAATATTTTCTCGAATAGTGAAATCATGAAGATGATTATCTGCTTTAGAGTGAGGATTAGTTGGAATAATTTCTAAATTGAAATGTTCCTCATTTTCAGATGTTATTTGAATTTTCTCATGAGGACTCTCTTGAGAAAAATAGAAATCAACATCTTCTATGTCAGAGTAATTATCATAAATGACTTCACAAGATTCTTTAGAATTCCCTTCAATCTCATCCAATATATCGAAACAAGGAGGAACAAGAATTTCATGTTCATTAATGGCAAAAGAATGATCATTAATTACTTCTCTATCTTGATAAAAATTTAATGGTAATTCATTTAGATCAACCTCTGTATTTTCTGAAATATCATTAACACCAAGAGGGGAAAAATTACCATCATTAAAAATATCAGGATAAAGGGAAAAATGTGAATCTGAAATAATGCATTTAAAAATGTTTCGGTTTGAGAACTCTTGTGCATTGTGATCATTGTAAATTTCATATTCTAGATCATTCCTTTGCGTGTGCATGCTTTCTTGAAGAAGGCTGCTTTGCTGCTCTTATTTCAACATTTGCTCATTATGAAAAGATTCAGAAATTTGTACAACAGTTTGCATTTTATTAGTTACTTTGATTGTTGCTTGCACTTGCTGATTTGCAATCTGATTTTCTGAATTTAATGCAGAGAAACTTTCAGATTCCAATGCAGTTCTTTCTCCAAAATTGATGTTGTTGTCTTCTTGCATTTGATTAGAAATATTTTCCAAACTTTGTGAAACCTCTTCATCACAATTTATTTGCACACCCAAATTGGAATTCTCATTTATACTGGAAGGGGATGGAACAAAGCTTGAACTAATTTCATATGGATCAGTAATAGGAGGAAGAGAATAATTATGTTCAAACCAATCTAGTGATTTTTCTTTCATGGGTTCATCTTTGACATTAAATTTTAAACAATTCAAATGAAGTCGAATATTAAAATCTCTAACAAACTCATTTTCATTTCGTAGATATTCAATTTCATCACATACCTGATCATAATCATAGCGGTCAAATTTAAAAATGAAACTTGTAACAAATTGATCCCAGTTGTGAATTGAGGCAACCGGAAGAGTTCTACACCAGTTTCTGGCTTCTGCCGCAAATGTGAGAGTAAAAATTCTGCATAAAATGCCTTCATCAATTCCTTGAAAATCATAACTTGAAAAATTTTGAATAAATTGAAGGACATGATTAAAGGCAGAAGAATTTTTCTTACCATTGAATTTTACCTGAGACAAGAGTCTTACCACTTCGGGTGGAGTATTGGAAGATGCACGTCCATGGATACAACTCCAAATTGGAAGTTTAAGAGGAGCCATCATGATTAAATAAAATGTTAAAATTCAAAAGACTCCAACAGACAATAAGTTTCAGTCCCTCCTTCTAGCGCCAAAAATGTTGAAGCCTTGAAAATCACTGCTACAACATTGGGGGATAACCACCCGGTCCGGACCTTAATACAGTTCCTTTTCCGTTTATGATAGTGGCTCCGACTGGTTTAACTAGGTCCAGTTACCTTTTCCCTATCGCTATTGGTTTATGATGTGTCCTTAACTACCAATAGACAGGGATATCAGATCAATTCTTCTCGCTGATCAAGCAAGAGAATGACCCTTAAGCTGATTTGGGTTCAGCCAAACCACAACTAAGATTTTGCCTCTTTGAAAAGAGGACTTAAAAGAATGTAAATTTAATCTAATTGCAAACTTATTCTATAATGCAAGCAAAAAGAAACTAATCTAAATCCTATCTCAATTAGGTAGATGAAAATCTAACCCAACTAAGAGCAAGATGATTAAATAATGAGAATTAAAATATGTCTGGTTTTAAATTAATGCTAAGCTAATGAAGAAATTCAATTAGCTCACATTTGTGAGTACCAAAACACATTCTATTGAGACCATTTGACTGAAATAATAAATCAACAACACTCCGGAAGAAATTCACAAAAATTGATATCGATTATCATATCAGCCAAACTAATAATTAAATGATAACATGTGGAAGAAATTCACAACACATTACTATTTAATAAATCAGTGTTATAAGACAGATTTCTGAGTAATGGTTACTCAGAAATCAGAGTTTAATTCATAAGAGCAGAGATACATAACAATTTGAGACAAATTATCCATATCAACAGAAATGCCAAAAAACATGAATAAAATGAAACAACAATTTTATTAACATAAAAAATGAAACTGGTATTTGATACAGAAATGCCAAAAATACCAGTTAATTGAATCTGCTTCTCTGATCCTGGTCTCTAACAGTACTTTACATTACTTGAATTTCTGCTTTCAAGACTAAAGCTGCAGAAATGCAAACTCTGCCCATCATGCATAATTCAAGATATAAAGAATAAACCCTCATTAATGTTCAGATCTGAAATTTTCTCTCCTCCCCATCTAAAATTCTAAATCCCTATTACAGAAATGCTTTTAGAAGTCTGGAATTGCAGAGGAGAGCAGCCCCTATTCTATTCTGCAATCTGCTATTTATAATATTTGCAAAGGAATTTTTGAGATGAAAGTTTGTTGAAAAAAATCTGCCCAATCACTTTTATTTGCTCAAAAATTCCAATCTTTTAATTGCTGGAGCTTTCTCATTGATTGAGGTCTTTTTCTTCATATATCTTCTACTATTTTCATGCAAAAAGAAATCAAAATAAATTAAGATGCAACAATAAAATCAAAATACCATTTCTGGCATTAAAACAAATCTAATCAAATTTTATTTAAATAAATAATTGAAAATAAAATATAAGCTCTCTATTGATGCCTAAGATGGTTTAATTGGCCAAGGATATCATTGATGAACGAATCTACAATTAGAAGAGGCTTGGACAAATGAAAATGCAGAAAATAAATCAGAAAATTGATTTTGCTTTAGAAATTCGGAGCTTGATTTTCTGCATGATTTTTTTTTACCCAATTAATGACCAAATCTATTAGTGGAACCTCCTCAGAAATGTTCTCCTTGATTTTATCTTTCCAATGAGCCGTCCCAGGCCTCAATTGGCCAAGTAAAACTCATTCTATGAGCCTCCAAAGTTAATGAGTCAAATCTGGCATAAATCTGGAAATTCTGTTTGCTGGGCTAAAAATTAGAGTTTTTAATTAGAATTTTAATCCTAAATTAGATTCTAATTATCTAATAATTAATTCTAAATTAATTGTTAATTACGAACTAAACTAATCATTTTATAAACTGTTATTAACTAATATAATTAACAAATTAATCTAATTAATTATTTATAAACTAATTAATACTAAACTATTTATAAATAATTAGTAATAATCTAAATACTATTTAAATTTTATTTTAATTAAATTAATTAAATATTATATATTAATTAATTTAATTAATATAATATAAATATTTTAAACTATTAAAAACAATAAACTAACCTATCTACACTCCATTACCATTAATATTAAACTAACATATGTCACACTCCACTACCATTAATTCTCTTACCCATACGTATCATTGAAATCTTAAAACATGTCTTATGCCATATGAGTTTGTGGAGGGATAAGGTGAGTGGAGTGTGAGGTGAGGGTGACGTGAGGGTGAGTGAGGTGGAGGTACGGGAGGCATAAGGGGAAAACAAAAACTTTATATTAAAAACTTTTAACACATCGCATATCGCCTTATCGCAATATCGCAGTTTGTCAAATGTGCATTATATAAAAATTGCGATGTGTTCCAATATTGCGATATGCGATGTAAATTTTATTTTTTATATATTTTTTTAATATTAAGTTTTAATTTTAATTAAATTAATTATATTTTATTATAATAATTAATTTAATTAATGTTTAAAATTTAATGTTAAATATCAGTTTTTTATTTTTTTATTTTGGTTTTATTTTGATGATGTTTAGTTTAGTTATGAAATTTTCTAAACTACAGCCACTCCGAAAATAAATAAAAAGAATAAAAATAACATTTTTAACCCAGACTAGATAAATGATGGGACTTCAAAGGAGTGTCATTTTCAAACCAGTTGACCAAATGAGGCGAAACAAGCGTCAATGGGAGGCTTATAAAAAATCGATTCTAACAAAGCAATCAAAACAAGAATCCAAAGAAAATGAAAAATTAACAAAATCGTAAGATAATTGACTTAAAAAAAAAATCCTAAAAGGTGCTTAGCCAAAATTTTTATAGAAAGGGTCTCCATTATTTGATGTGAACAAGTCTAAAATGGGGGTTGTTGTACCGCATGTACATGTAATGAAAGAAAAGTTTCATTGTGTTTAGGATTGTCCTGTGTGTGACCATAATTGAATAGACCAATCTCGGTTTAATTGAAGTTCTGTATATGATTTTTAATTGAATGTAGAAGCTTTTGTGAGGGGCAAAAATTTTAAATTCCAGCTTAATTTGTGTGATAAAAATTTGCTGTGGAGGTTTGATATGATGATTTCCATAGTAAGGGTTGAATGGAAATTCGGATCATGATTGATCACAAATTGGATCAATGATTGATCCACAAGAAGAGTTAAATAAATTTGAACTCAAACAGTGGTGAGGTTGTGTATATGCCTAAGAAGAATATACAGTCGAAATTTCTCAGGAAACGAATTAAAGAATGTGAATCATGCAGTAATTGATAACATAGATCGATCAAGGAACTTATTCATACATTGTGTAACACCCCAAGTTCTATGCTTTTCAAATGAGACATTTGAACATAAATCCAAAGGGAGTGGACCCCAATGGATAATTATTGTGTGGATGTGGTTAACTAATTATTTATGAAAAATAAATAAAATATTGTGTATGCACTATGACCAGATGAGAAAGTGAGATCACCTGCCTAATCCATGAGGTAATGGAAAAGGAAAAGACTTTCCCCAAAATCTTTCAAAAATCCTTGAAAGAAATTAATTCTAATTTAGATTTTTTAGGAAAAAATCTAAATTTCCCCAATGAAGAGGAGTAGTTGGGAAGAGGTGAGAAAAAGTTGGAAAAGCTAAGGAAAAGCTTAAAGCAACTTTAAATAATTCCAAAATGGGAAGCCTAGGCTAAACAGGAATAAAGCATCCTGAAATTCTGGACGCAGAATTGGAAACAGGCTTTGGGGAAAGCATAGCTTAAATAAGCTACTCCAGAACAGATTGAAGTTAGTCTGTTCTTGGAGGATCTCAGCTCGGGGGTGAGTTCTGGAGATAAACGAACTCTAAGGTTGGGAGGACTGGTCATAGTAGAGGCGTGCATGCACAAATTTGGAGATTTCTGTAAGTCTGTATTAAACATATCCCTGTTTTATGAAATTTGATGTTATGGTTCATTATGCAATTTATGAATTGTGATGTTATGGTTCATTATGCAATTTATGAATTGTGATGTTATGGTTCATTATGCAATTTATGAATTGTTATGTTATGGTGCATTATGCAAATGTTAGATTGATTAATTGTTCAGTAACTCATGTAATTTCAAACTAAAGCTATTGATAGTAGAGACAAAGGGTTGGGTTGTAGGGATGAGTACCTTGTAGTAATGAGGTTAGAGATGATAGATCAATTGAACAGCAAATCTAATAACTATGTATAGGTATAGCTTGCTATCTTTTAAAGGAATATTTAATTTCTGTGTGTATAAACAGAAAATGTTAACAGAATATTATCCATGAACAGCAAGTACCAAACAACTAAACCTATCATAATAATACTGATGGCACAGAATTCCCTGTAACCAATAGCAGAAAGTAGGAAACAACAACCCTGTGATAGCAGGGATCTAACACTAGAATTCTAAACAGATCGTTCGTGATTCTCTACCTCCATTTGATGGAAGGAAGAGGATCTGTTTCCTAGTTTTCCCATGGAACAGTTGAATCTGTACCAGAGTGTCACACACGTTGAATGTTTGTAACAAGGGGGGACTCCTATTGAACACTCTAGTGGGTGTTAAAGGTTGGTGTGAGGTAAGATTGTAAGCATATGTAAAAATACAATGAGCAGAGCATCTGTGTACCATCCATATAAACTGCTGGGAAAGTAGTTGGAGCAATGGAGGTTAACTAAGTATAGATAGATGTATGCGGGTAGGCATACATCTATACCTCGATGCTGCAACTTTAAAAGGTTGAAAATTTTATAAGGCCTGCAAACTGGAAAGTTGAGGAAGGGCCTAGCAATCATCTAGAGTTGGTCAAACTCTGAAAAGAAAAACTCTAAAAAGAATTTAAACCCCAGATAACAGTCTGAATTTGTAAGTGATTCAGTCTAAAATCTATTAATGTTATCTGGCGCATAAAGCGGAGAATATCTGAGTTATCTTATATGTGTAGAAAGCTGGGTCTGGGAGACGTGACAAATGGTATCGGAGCACAAGTTCAAAAATTGGGCAAGATAGGTGCTCACAAAGAATTAGTAAACTGTTATAGATTTTATGAATATAAAAAAAATATATATATTACTTTAAGTATACAATTATCTTGGATATATCTTCAGGTATACATGTAACATATTGTGATGAAGTAGAAATATTGATATGGGAGTAATATGAGGAGACTCATATACTAGAATGGGTAAACCTATAATAGGGTTAAAACTGGAAATCGATATCTCTCAGAAAAATAGTATTTCGATGTAAAATAATAGAGTATGATTGTTTCTTCACTCGGACTATATATATCCATGATGATGAAAAAAAAATTTATTAATTAAATGGTGTGTTGATGTTAGTACTACATTGAACAGAATCTATCCTAAGGCATTCACCTTCCAGTTGGTTGTAGAACATGAATCCATAGGGTAGGAACTCCAGAGTTTCTAAACCGAAGTCGGTCTTAATCTGAAGTTAATTTGTCCCCACAGATAATTAAATGTTTTCTTATCTTATGTAGCCACTAGCTGATATTCTATGCTCATAAGTATAATAGAGAATATTGTAGCAAAATTGTGGTAGAGCAAGAAAATACATTAGAACATGAACTCAACATGTTTCTAGAAAAAAAAAAATAATAAATTCTACTCTACAGTAGTATGATAGCATTCAGAGAAATTATGTAGGATTATGCTAGCATCTATAGTCTTTCACTATAAACATAAAGTACATGGTATAAATATAAACAGCTGGAAGTAAATACCATGAATTTTGACACTCGAAGTTATGTAGGAAAATTGAATATTACCTTACACCATATATGTGTACAATTATGGAATTTTATGCTCATATGTAAGTGGAAAACTATATTAGTAGACTTAGAGTTATAGGATATCATAGAAGAAAATTAAAAGAGGTCAGATTAGGCATGTCGACATTTTCTACCTTTTAAAAGAAATTCTATTCTACCTAAGGAATATACAATTCATAGCATTAATATAGCCTATTATGTTGTGAAATTCATCTCAAAATTCTGGAACTAAGCATCTTAGTCAAGAATTAAAGTTACCATTAAGTTTTACGTTACAATGACTAAGGAATAACTATATATAAATGCCATATGACAAGATATGCGCATATGAATGCTAGAAAAACAAAATAGTGGGACAGAACTGAAATTGATATGGTACTCAAACCCAAAAAGGGGAAAATGAAATAATATTAAATTAGGGAACTTTAAATTTGTGCTAATCAAGGAATATCTCTATTTTATAAGATTTTTATAATGGGTATAAGTGTATCGATTTCAACTATATATCTGCCTTAAATTTCAGAGCCATGTACGATACTTACGAAAGATTAGACTTATGATACATCTATGTAAACATCGATTCAAATGCTACTGAATACATCTAAGTATATATAAGGAAATATATATATATATATATATAGAATATCGAGCCACGAATTAAATAGAATAACAATACAAGTATATATATATACACATTAACATTACGATGTACGTGTAGTGGCGAACGAATGACTCTCTGACATTCAACCATTGGTAACTTATAGTATGGTGAGAATATATATAGGTTAATAAAGGTCAGGAGCAGACTCAACTAAGTCTTTTAATATAAAAAAAAAAACAAGTCATATAGTTATGAACGATATAGATCAACAGGAAGATATAACTACAAACAGTTACGTTAATGGAATACCAATATGAGCCTACAACTGTGAAAATCCAGCGTATAACTATATTAATGCGTGTGGATTATTCCAAAGATTAATGATAAAGAAAATGCTTAGAGTTTACAGCAAAGAATTCTGCTCTCCATATTTCTCTTACATACGAGAGGAAACAAAATAACCCGATCCGATTTTGCTTGCAATACATCACATAAATAAGTGTAAATTACTAGTACCATTACACCCTTTTTACCTTGACGTTAAAGGGGTATATACCTAAATGAATCATATATGACCCAAAAGGGAAATGGAAATCCGACTTATAGATATCTAACCATACAATTTGAAAAGGAGACTTCAATACGAATTATATAGATGGACCATACATATAAAAGGGGCGATCAAATTTCAAAACAATTAAGTTACCATGAAACACGTATATGATCTGTACAGCTATCTGTATTATCAGAGAGTTAAACTATAGTGCAATGCGTTGACCAATGCGCTGATTTGCTACTGGTATCATATTAGTCGAGCATCATGGCCCGAGTCGCGTCTATCAGAACCTTTTCGAAATAAAACGAAATGACTGTTATATGATACTATTATACGAACTCGGATATACAGTGCGAAAGGTAGAGGAAAACAATATATACACTATAAACGATATGACAATGTAATCATATTTAGGAGCTCCAGTTAATTTCATGACCGCGCAAACAGATCAGAGCTATTATAGGCATAGGCTGGAAAGAAGTATTGATCTAGTTGAATCAGTGTAAATGTTACACGAGGGTAATTACCCCATTTCCGCAACAAACAGAAAAACAAAGGTAATGATATATCAAAGAGAAACCACTGCGGCATGAAACGTGGGTATGATGGTGTATACGATCATTAGGTTACTCACAGCGCGACATCTCCAGGGCGGCACGCTTACTGGAGACTGATGCAGTCCCTTTGACCTGTACAAACCGTGAGAAAAATTGATAAGACTCAAGTATGTTCCTCTGCTACGTTTCCCGCATAATATGAAACATGTAAAGTCTAGAAAAATGAGGTAAACAATAAAATTTGCAGACATTAAACGCCGGATGTAAATACACAAAATAGGTTATGCAGAAGTGTGCCGGGTTATATTCCGCGGCATGGGAAGAAAGAAACGTCCCTGCAACCGAAATGCAACCCGGATCCTGAGATCTGGGATACGATTCGGTCGCTGAATATGAAATTTGGCTTTCAACCTACAGTTTCCACATGCAGGGGTATAGGTGGTAAACGACATAACCTGTCGCTGCATCATTAAAATAAGACAGAAAGCCCCAGGAGAACCTGCTTCCGGTAGACAGGCTATTATACAGAGCCACCCCGGACCATAGTGAGTGACTAAGGTAAAAGCAGCACGACTACCCAATTATGAAACTAGGTATTTCTATAATAGAATACCTGAAACCCCAACATGCGCAGGGAGGTGAAACGCTGGGCTCGAAGGGGTGTACACACAGCAGGAAGCCGGAAACGCGAGATGCCTGCACCATGAAATGGAATAGCATGTGCCAAATCAAAAACGATCTGCACCCCTGCAACAAAAACAAAACGACATAGACAGGAGAAGGCGATACAGACACAGACGAGCCTATCGATGGAAGGTTAAAATAGGAAGCCGAAACCCTAGATCAGTATCGGCTCTCTGCCCGGAGAAATCAGAGGTTATATCGGCGCACAGCCATTGGCCTTATGAAATCCCAAGGGGGATTGTATCGATCTGACAATGCGTTCGGCTCAGCAGGAGGGTAAGACTATTCTATACACTTTCCTGTACCCTACCGTCCAAAATTTCGGCGTAGCTAGGGATTCAACCTCGCCCGATTAACTTGCTCGATTGCGTCTCCAGTTCGGGATATACGTGTAAGTTGGTGATAGCCTGAAGTACACTGGTAGTACGCTGGTTTTCTGAAACGTGAGCAACACGCCACTTGAAAACAGAGAAAAACTCTGCAGCGAAGGGGAGGTGTACCCACACAAACCCTTCATCTAATAAGGCGGAAACAGGCAGCGTATCAAACAAACTTCCTCCATGCCAACTCCGGCATTGCATTCCAACCAGCGCGACGTTAACGTAACCACGCTGTCTTCGATTAAAAAAAGCGTTGTCGTTGCACAAAGAAATGATGTACAATATTACACGTATATATATCAAAGTTATGCCCAAAATAAAATAGTAACTCGGCATAATAAATAAAGCGGGCCGACATAAAATATTATAAATGCTTATAAAAGGTGCGGCTATATATAATGGTAAGTATATACTTCTTGAGCAAACCTATATAAAGTTAACTTTCTATAAAAAGGGGCGGCTATATAATAGTATATATATATCTAATGCGCAATTATATATAAAATTAGATACATACCTAATGGGCCGATATATCTAAATATATATACTCTTAGATATATATATACATATGCGATGCAGATACATACCATGTTTAACAATTATATATACGAGGCACTAATAGGTAGATTGTTAGACTTCTACGTAATAGGTGATTTTGAACTTGCACAAACCCTAGGATTTTAAACATGGTGGGTTTGTCAAAAAGGGATAAAGAGGAATAGAGATAAAGTGAGTAAGTATGACCTAAAAAATGAAAAAAAAAAAAACACAATATTAATCTAGTTACATGGAGCAGAAGGGTGGTTACTATATACGCATATACCTACTACATGCGAATAGGTGGAAGTATTCAAGAATAACTTCAAGGGGCATAGTTAACTATATAGGAACTATGTATAAGGGGGGCGCATCAAATAAATTGTTATATGTGGCTTATGCATATATATATATATATATATAACTTTATATATATATATATATAACCTTAGAAAATATAAATTAATTTATATATATATATAAAGGTTATATATATATATATATCTATCTATGTGCACTCAAGAGATACTATCAAGGATATCTATATATATATATATAGATAAAAGAAACATATGTGGTATAGCTATAAGTGATATATGTAGGAATGACTTATATGAAGGTATAAAAAGAAAAGAGATGACTGAAGTTTAATAGAGACACTAGAGGAGTCAAAGCAAGAGTGTATATGTTAAACCGAGGAGGTGATGGTTTAACCATTGATTTTATATGGCAATGCTTTAAAAATATGCGCAATGGATTATATATCATAAATACCTCATATATCATAAATAAACCTTGATATCTATGTTGGATTTAATAAAGTGGCATTTTAGATGTCTATGGGTAGAATATTGAATATATACATATATATAAAAATATATATATTGGATTAGTAGAGTGGCTTGTATGAAATTTACATGTGCTTAAAGGTTCACCGCCGAATATTGTGATATATCCTAACACTTGTTATAGAAACTTGTTATAGAATATGATTTTATATTATGGAAAAAAAATAATATATCCACCTTATGATAGGCGGATGTAAATGGGAAAGAAATAACCTTAGAAAAGACGGATTGTAAGTAAGTGGGGAAAAATAATTGTACATAAAGGGTAGGAGTGAGTAGAACAATACTTATAAGTATAGGTATATGATTTTTAATTAAGTGGACTAATAATTTCCCATAATTGGTTGGAGTGAGTAGGACAACACTCATATATATATATAGAGAAAGGTGTATAATAGAAAAAGGACAATTTATATTTAATAGAGGTATGTTAAATATAAGTTGTAAATTCTCAATTAACTATTAAATAAATATATATATATATATATATAAAATAGTAATAATTATCATGAGAAATGATAGATTAGAAGGAAACAAATTGCACGTGGGACATAAGTTAAATCTACAATTAACATTATAAATATAGGTGATCTTGTTATATGTTATAATGTTAACTTTGATGAGTTGTATGAATATAATACCTTCATACATGATAATTTAGTTCAGTTAGAAAAATTCCAACTTATACCCACGGGATTAAGGGAGAAAAAAAAAAAAAAAAATTCACTAGGGAATATTAAAAGTGAATTTTCCTTAAAAGTTGCAAGTAAAGTGGAAGGACACTATTGTGGTAGATTAAGTGGTAAAAGTATAATGTGGAAAAATTACCAAGATGAGGTTCAAGACAAGTATATTTAAGTCATGACTAAAATATTTGGTGATAAACATATTTTAACTCATATACATGGAAAAATGAGGAAGTGATAAACTTAAGTATGAGTTATAAACCCAGTAAATAATTGGTTCAGTAGTTGTGGAACAAAAGAAAACAATGAGAAGGTGCTGGAAGTACAGCTATGAAATGAGAAAGGGTAAGCATAATCATGCATATGATACAATTGTTTCTTTCATTTATGAGTACTAATGAAAAGTTATAAAATTTTTTAGTCAAGTGTGTAACAGGAAAGTGTACACTCTGGAACCAAGGAGAAAAAAAAAGGGGTGAAGATAAATCACCTAGAAACTCAAGAAAAGCTTAACTGGACCAAGTTGCGTGAGGAAAGAATCTCACTGAAAAATACAAGAAAAGATAAGTAGTGTACTAAAAGTGCACTAAACTATTATGAACCTGAACGGTTTGACTAATAACTGAATTTCTTAAGTTATTGAAATGCAGAATGTTGTTGTGGATTATAAATTGTATGTACCTGATATTACTTACATTGGTATGAATTGTGGACAGAGAAAACAGAATAAAAGATCTTCCAGACAGACTTCTTGCAAAGAAGTAGGAAGAAAACCAACTGCATAAGGCATCAGTAAATAGAGTGGAAGCAGGAGAGTACTCTGCTGGAAACTAATCAAGGACGAAGAAGAAATTTTTGTCAAAGTCAACGTTAAAGTGTAACACCGCGGAAGGTGTTGGAAAGGGGGGAAACTAATGGCTTATAAATTAGCCCTACCATTGCTTATTAAATTTCCTGATATGTTTCATGTCTCCTTGTTGAAATTTTTTTTTATAATTTTTGTACATGATGCTTCTCACATGATTGATTGGAATGTGGTCCAGGTGGAACCAGAAGAAGAATTTCCTTCCAGAGTCGCTTCAAAGATGAAAGCGGGAAGAAATGGAATTGCGAAATCGAACAGTAGCTAGAGTAAAGGTGCAGTGGAGCACTTTACTGCTGAAAAGCTACATGGAACAGAGAAGCTAAGATGATGGAAAAGCATTCATAATTATGTTCAAAATAAACTAAGTAGATAGTTGTCAACACCGAGGACGGTGTTTATTTTCAGAGGGGGAATATGTAACACCCCAAGTTCTATGCTTTTCAAATGAGACATTTGAACATAAATCCAAAGGGGAGTGGACCCCAATGGATAATTATTGTGTGGATGTGGTTAACTAATTATTTATGAAAAATAAATAAAATATTGTGTATGCACTATGACCAGATGAGAAAGTGAGATCACCTGCCTAATCCATGAGGTAATGGAAAAGGAAAAGACTTTCCCCAAAATCTTTCAAAAATCCTTGAAAGAAATTATTTCTAATTTAGATTTTTGAGGAAAAAATCTAAATTTCCCTAATGAAGAGGAGTAGTTGGGAAGAGGTGAGAAAAAGCTGGAAAAGCTGAGGAAAAGCTTAAAGCAGCTTTAAAGAGTCCCAAAATGGGAAGCCTAGGCTAAACAGGAATAAAGCATCCTGAAATTCTGGACGCAGAATTGGAAACAGGGTTTGGGGAAAGCATAGCTTAAATAAGCTACTCCAGAACAGATTGAGGTTAGTCTGTTCTTAGAGGATCTCAGCTCAGGGGTGAGTTCTGGAGATAAACGAACTCTAAGGTTGGGAGGACTGGTCATAGTAGAGGTGTGCATGCATAAATTTGGAGATTTCTGTAAGTCTGTATTAAACATATCCCTGTTTTATGAAATTTGATGTTATGGTTCATTATGCAATTTATGAATTGTGATGTTATGGTTCATTATGCAATTTATGAATTGTTATGTTATGGTGCATTATGAAAATGTTAGATTGATTAATGGTTCAGTAACTCATGTAATTAAAACTAAAGCTATTGATAGCAGAGACAAATGGTTGGGTGTAGGGATGCGTACCTTGTAGTAATGAGGTTAGAGATGATAGATCAAGTGAACAGCAAATCTAATAACTATGTATAGGTATAGCTTGCTATCTTTTAAAGGAATATTTAATTTCTGTGTGTATAAACAGAAAATGTTAACAAAACAGTACCCATGAACAGCAAGTCCCAAACAACTAAACCTATCATAACAATACTGATGGCACAGAATTCCCTGTAACCAATAACAGAAAGTAGGAAACAACAACCCTGTGATAGTAGTATGGATCTAACACTAGGAATTCTAAACGATCCAGTTCGGTATTCTCTACCTCCATTTGATGGAAGGAAGAGGATCTATTTCGTAGTTTTCCCATGGAACAGTTGAATCTGTACCAGAGTGTCACGCATGTTGAATGTTTGTAACAGTAAAATAAGGGGGGAATCCTATTGAGCAATCTAGTGTGTGATAAAAGTTTGTGTGAGGTAAGATTGTAAGCATATGTAAAAATACAATGAACAGAGCATCTGTGTATCGTCCATATAAACTGCTGGGAAAGAAGTTGGAGCAATGGAGGTTAACTAAGTATAGATAGATGTATGCGAGGATGCACACATCTATACCTCGATGCTGCAACTTTAACATGTTGAAAATTTTGTACGGCCTGCAAACTGGAAAGTTGAGGAAGGGCCTAGCAATCATCTAGAGTTGTACAAAACTCTGAAAAGAAAACCTGAGAAATACAAAGAAATATATATATAGATATATAAGTCTACTAAATGGACTGAGAAGAGGGGAGGTCAAGACCAAAAATTCTCATGGAAATTCTTATATTCCATGGCTGTCTATAAGTACTGAAAAGAATTTAAACCTCGGATAACAGTCTGAATTTGTAAGTGATTCAGTATAAAAACTATAAATGTTATCAGCGCATAAAGCGGAGAATATCTGAGTTATGTTATATGTGTAGAAATGATTGGAGACGTGACACGTTATTGAATTGCGCAGGCAACATCGTTACAAATTCTTTATCTTTGTCTCTAGTTTTTGTTTTGGAAATGAAAACCCCTTTCATTTTATGAACATTGTGGTCGATTATTTATATGGAACCAAGTTTTTATATAATATATTGCTATGGAATCCATAAGTGCATTTGATCTACAAATTCTCAACAAATAAAAGAAGGCTATGCATTGGATGAAACCAGCAATCCGTGAATTTATGGTGCAGAGGAACAAAAACGGTTTTGCAAATCAGTAAGTGGTTTTCGCATGCATCTAAAATGGTAAGTGGTAATTAACTGAAGAGTGTGATAGTGTTTAAGATGTGACATGTAGCAATTGAAAAATACACATTTTGCACAACTTAAAAAATCTAATCTTCGTGCTTATTGGAATGCAATTTCCATCAGATGGATGGGTATGGACATATCGCTGGAAAATATGCGTTGGTGATAAGTGTGGGCCCAAATATATATGTATGTTAACACTTTGGGTCTTTAATTAAAGTCAAAGTCGAAATAAAAATTTCATAAAGTGGTGTTTTATTATGGTTTATAACCATAATCCTAAAAAGGAGAATAACTTCTGCGTAAGAGGTTACCATTGTTTGCGCTTATCTTGGTTCATATGCAATTTTTATGCATAATGTGGGTTTTTGTAGCTAAGGCTGCATCAAATTAGTATTAGAGAAAAAGTGGATTCTGCACGAAGTATGATTAATTAATGATTTATTTTTTGTGGAATAGAATTAAATTTCATTAGAAAGTTGTAACAAATATTGAAAGAGAAGTTATAGGATCAGATTTTAAATCTGATTGGTAGAAGAATGGAAAAGTTATGAAGTGGAAGCATGGTAGTCTAAGACTACGAGGAAATTTAGATCTGCAGAATCTGAGTTAAAAAGCAAATGTGCTTTGAATATTAACAGAATTATGTTTTGAAAGGTGTGTATACAGGTACAATTGTGATAACAGGAAGGAGATCGGATTTGAATCTAACAGATAGCATGCACTTAGAAATAAAGTGTAACAGAGTGTTGGAAGAATTTGCATAAGCAAGGAAATAGAGAACAATCCATTCAAATGAAAATGAGTGGTGCAACAAGATCACATAGAGATCTTGAACGCAAGATGGGAAGTGTTAATTTAACTCTGATTTGAAGATTATGTTTGCATAAATCAGGCTACAGACAGTTAAAGAGGATTTCAAGAAAATAAGATCACAACCTGAAGAAGTAGTGATGAATAAAAATGGTAATAGTTTCTGAGTGAAACGAACGTGTGGAGCAGAACCTTGAATAATTCCAATAGAGGCTAGATAAAAAGGACAGTGGTGTTCTTAAAAGGTGTAGATGAGTCAAAGCCTAGAAGGAGTAGAGAGGAATTCTTAAGAGGTTCCAGAGAATAGAGGACCAGTGCTTGCCAAAAGACCAAGTTCAAGGGAGAGAAGCTTGGTGAGGTAAGTGACAGCAGGGAGGACTTGCTATTGAAGAGGCTTTAGTACAGTTCATGGTGAAAGAGTGAGGAACTCATGAAGATAGAGATGGAGAAGAACATTACTATTGATAGTCATAGAAGTGATAGCAGAGGTTTTGAGAGAAACCACAATAGAAGAGAAATGAAGAAAGAATATGCCATGGAAAATTGCATACAGAGACAGTTGACTGATGAAGAATATGAGAGGGAGAAGGCTGAGATAATAGTTCACCTTGATTTATTGATGGAATTGTTGTAGAGAAATAAGAAAGAATAGAGATATGGTTGGACCACGAGGAAGAAAGTGAAGTGGCAGAGGCTACAAGAAAAGAGGAATCAGCAGGTGAATATGCAGTTAGCAAAAGAGTCGAGAAAGCTTGAGTAGATGATGAGTGTGCAATTAAGATGTGAAGAACTCAGAGAAGCTAAGTTGAAACTGGAGGTTTCCATTTGTAGACCAGAATATGGTGAAATTCTGGGTAAAGATGAAAATTGGAGATCTATGAAAGATCTTATGAATTATTGTGAGGATTCAAGACAACAAGAAGTTTACCTTACTGAAAAATAAATTATTGATGATTTCCTGAATTTTTGGGCAAGTTTAGATTAGCAGGAGGATGTAAAGCCTTGTAATTTTAATCTAATAATTTTGATGTGATTACAAGTTTTGCAGAGGATGAGAAATCTTTTAAAACTGTCAAAAGTATGGAAAAATATTTTTTAGAAGATAAATACTTTGAAGTAGAGAGTAATGATGAAGAATGTCTCCTTAATGAGAAAAGCAGTGACTTGTTGCAGCAGAAATAATTTAATAATGCATTGTTATTTGAATTTGTTCCAACACAGGAACAATTGCTTGTGAAAGAAGGAGATGAGCCTGAAGAGTTGATATTAGAAGCAACAATTGAGACTGTTGAAACATGTAATTTTCAAACTGACAATGTGTGTAAAAATGTAGAGATTGTAAGTGATGATGAACTACTTAAGGAATATCAAAGAGAAATTGCATTACTAGAGTATTTACTGAAAAACTCATAGTATGACAATGAGATTGCAGAGGAAGGAGTTCACTACAGTGGACAAGAACATAAAGACATCATGGAAGTAGATGGTGTGAAAGAGAGACTTGCCGGCAGTCTCGAGAGTCCTTTAGAGAATTCTTTAGGGAGAATGAATAAACATACTAATGTGCTGATAAAGGAGGAACTTTCAGAGCAGCAAACTGAAATGCTCCCAAAGAAAAAAAGGCACTGAAGCCTTATGTTTTTTATTTTAATAATTCTTTTTTGAATGCAGGTTTTGTTGCAGATGATGGAGAAACTTTGGCGTAGATGAACAACCAAGTAAAGAAAGAGGAATAAATTTATGTGGAAGTATTTAATCCATGGAACAAAGAGATTAGATTGTGGGAAATAATGTTGGAGAATTAGGATTCAATACAAGAAGAGAACTCTCAATTTTAATATAGGGAAATGTAGAATGTGAAGATACAAAAGTTAAAGGACAACAACAACAAATTAAAGCAAAGAGAAGGAGATAGGAAAAAATGGCAGACTTTGTATCAGTCCAAGGAATTGCTTAAGAAAGAAGACAAAGAAATTGTCATAAATGACAATCACGAAGAAGTTATCAGCTGTAGAAAACAAGAGGGTAAGGATGAAAGGGTGGCAGTAAGAATAAATATTTTCCAATCAAAAGGTAAAAGTAATCAGAAATCAGAAGATCTATTGGACAGAGAAATTGAACTCATAAGAAGGATAATGATGAAAGTATCTCAGAGGAAGATAGCAGCAAGAAAGCAAAGAAGCAGCAGTAAGAGGAAGATAGTAGCAGACTATAAAAGCATAGCTAGTGCAGCAAAACAACATAAAGTGTAGAGACCTAGATAAAAGCAACAAACAATAGCAGCAATAGAAGACAAGTTACAGAACAAGGTATGGGATCCAGGAAGACAAAGATCAAAATCACATGATCAGGAGATCATGATTATTTTTAACCTTGGGAGTCTGATGCAGGAGCATTAGGCTCAAAAAATTATTTGTATTTTAATAGATTTAGGGGTCTTGTGTTTTCAAAGAAGATTGGTTTCTTATGTAATTATTAATGTTTTTGAGTGACATTTAGAATAGGAATTAATTAAATATTGAGAGGAATTTTGTAAATGTTCTCGAATGTTGGAGAACATTACAGAATTAGGATAGTTGAGATCCCATAGGGAATGAGAGATTTGAGAATTAATTGTAGATATTAAGTTGGAATTGGTTTCATCATTTTATGGGATTAGAGAGGATCCTTAGGGATAAAGAAGAGATTTTAGGACTTAGAGGATTTTGAGGAATTTGTTGAGAAGATAGAGGATTTGAAACCATAATTATTTTTAGAATCAATTGTATAAATTATAAGTCTCAAAATATAGTGGGAATAGAAATTAGATAGGTAGAGAAGGTTTTGATTGTAAAACTTACGGGGCAGAGAGGTGGAAAAGACCATTTGATTAGAAAATGAGGCCTAAAGGAGAGAAGACAAAACACAAGATGTTCTAAGATTATGTAAATATTGTTTATGAATGGAAGAAGAGTTTCATTGTGTTCAGGATTGTCCTGTGTGTGACCATAATTGAATAGACTGATCTCGGTTTAATTGAAGTTTTGTATATGATTTTTAATTGAATAATGGCGTAGTTGTATAATTTTAACAAGCAAATGGGTGGCTTTTGATGGATTGAAATTGGATGCGGATATTTATACTTTTTTTACTTTTTGCAATGGTTGAATTTTTGTTTTTATTTTTTCAATGTTTTCATACTCAATATATTTGATTGGATATATATGTCAAAATAAAAAAAATATAAAGTAATAAATGCAGGAGAACAAATTTTTTCCGCAGCGGTCCCGATAGAAACACCAATTTTCTTTTGCATAACCCTTAATATGTTTATTATTTTTGATTTATTAAATTGAAAAGAAATATAATTTTCTTTTTTGTAAGATTGGTAGTACCTTTTCATTTTTCTCTTTTTTCTCCTTTTTTTTCCTTTTTTACTCAATATTCAACAACATGTCCAAATACATCACCCTAGATCGGGGAAAAAAGAAATATAGTTTTAATACTAAATTATTACTATTAATATTACATATGAAAAATAAAATTAAAAAATATATATTTCTCAATAACGAAATTTAATTTAAAAAAAAAAAAAATTCAAATCCTAAAATTATTTAAAAAAAAAATTATTTGACAAATTTATAAGGCTGAAAATTATTGGAATTTTAAGGATTTTCATAGAGGTGATATTTTATCTTTAATGCCATCCTTGGAATTTTAATGTTTTTCAGAGACATGATATCTTATCTTTAATATCGTGCCTAAAAATTGTTGGAATTTTAAGACCTTTCATATTTTATCTTTAATGTCATTTCTATTATTGAAATTTTAAGGTTTTTCAAAATCATGATATTTTTCTTTAACGTCATTATTAAAATATGTTGACAATTTACCCTGAAAAAAATGTTATTCCAACATCAACACTTTTCATTTCTAGGGTGTTTTCGCACAAAAAAATGGCAACATTATTCCAACATCAATACTTTTCATTTTCAGAGTGTTTTTGCACACAAAAAATTGGCAACTTTATTCCCACATCAACACTTTTTCATTTTGAGGGTGTTTTTTCAAATAAAAAATTGGCAACGTTATTCCAACATCAACACTTTTAATTTTCAGAGTGTTTTTTGGACCAAAAAAAATTTGATTTTACTTCCATTTTTAAAAAATGTTCCAAATCTACCCCGAAAAAGAAGTTCTTCCAAAATAACACTTCTCATTTTTAGGCTGTTTTTTCATGATTTTTTGATTTTTTTTAGTTAAAACTCTCATTTGGAGGGATTAGTTCTTGTTTTATCGGTATATTTGTTTAGGGAAAAAAATAGAACAATAAAAACTTCACATCAACAACAACAAAAAAAAATGGAAAAGAAAAGAACTTGAACAACCTATGTTGTTGCAACAAAGATCTTACGTAAAAATTGAGGAGGGCTAACTATATTAACTATATAATTGTTAGAGGGAAATCCCTAACCCTGTTCACCAACACAGTCCCTCAAATTTCCAACCATCCAAGGAAATTCTTCACATGGATCATTCTCATAATGTCCCAAAATTGCATTTATTTCATTGTTTTCACAAAAAATACCATCATTGTTGACATGAACACTCTCTTTTGAACAAAAATGTTCAAAAAAAAAAGACAAAAGTTAGTAAATCTTGCAAAAACATAAGTTCTTTTACATCATAAATATCAAGGAAAACGACCTTTGAAAACAAATATTCATTGTGCTAAACCACTCATGTTTTCATAGTTACGATTGATAGGTCCTCCTTTTTATTCATTTTCTAAAGATCATTTTTTTTTCATTGGTGCATAGCTCTTCTCTAAACTCTAAAGACATCCGTATTTTGTTGATACCACTGATGTTGGAATTCATTTGATCATTTCCATGTACCAGCAGAGTGAGGTATTTTCGCACCACTTTCCTTTCTTTGTTCACTCAACATTTCTATGATAAAATTAAACTCAGTTAAAAATTCCTTTTCCAATTACCTTGGACGATAATACCTATTGTTTAATATTCAAAAAACTATAACTCCTAACCTTCCAAAAATGTAAAGAGGAACTAAATAGTAATATATAGGCCTTCAAATTTCAATCATATACACACACAACAAATACTTTAAAAAGTATACTTTGAACACATCGAATAATATTCCTCTTACAAATAAATCAAGATGTCATACAATAAAATTATATATCAAGGTGCACACAACTAAATACTTGCAAGGCTTTCAGTTGATACAATAAAATTTTTCACCAATTATGGATTCATGCCAACAAAACCTTCTTTTTGAATAATTAGGAAAACCTTTCCGTTTCTATAACCTAAAAAAAACAAAGAAATACAAACTCTATTCCAATTGTTTTAAAATATGGACAAAGAAGACTAATGTCCAACAAACATATCCAAATTTAGCATAGCTATGTCTTCAATATAACATCAAAATATGAATTACAATTATCTTAGAAAAATGTTTAAAAAAATTGACATATATATCATGTTTAGAAACATCGCAAAATAAACATGTTTAAGCCTAAAAGGTTAATTCAAAATATCCACAAGTAGTGGACGTATGTCAACAATAGAATATGCATTTGGAATAAGAGAAAAAACATTTCCATTTTCAATCAAATCATCAAAATCTTCAATTGTTTCTACATAGAAGCGTGAGTCTTCGATCACGAACAATCCATCAACAATTGATGATTCACAAAATCGAGTCACCAATTCATACACCTTTAAATGCACTTCGGACCAACCCAACAGAAGGAATTTTTCTTCAAGTGTGCGTAAAGGAAGATAACCTAAAAATTTAATAATTATAACCACAGAGATTGATCCAAGAAATGACCATCCCTACCCCCAATAATCTTCAAAATATTCCATACTTTTCTCTTTCGAGAGTCGACCAAATTCAAAGTTCTTTATATATTCAACTGACCAAACAAAGTTTTAAGCATTATTGATAACACAAAAAATTTTATTCCTATATAACCATAATGATATATCTTATATGTCAACAATAGGAACAAATGAATAACCCCATTTGTTTCTATTTGAATCCAAACAATAGATAGTGTAATCATAAGTAGGGTAATCTTCATAATCTATGTCTATATATACCCAATAAAAATTTTCTTTAAAGAACATAGCGTGATTTGGTGGTGTGACACCACCATATGGAAGCTCCATCCCGTTCCAAACCTTGTCAACACTACTGAAAATGAGAAAATGTGAATCCATGTTTTAAGAAACATGCTTCAAGAACACCCATTCTTTTTTTTATGGACTGCATTTTTTCAACCAAGAGAAGTATCGTCGCTCCCCAAGAGTAAGAACACCAAGATTTCTAAATGTTCATAAAAGGGTTGACCAAAAAAAAAAAAAAATACGCAAATAATTTCTAGGCGTGCTGAGAAAAATCATTTATCCCACTGTACATTCAATTGTGTATTGAGAATGAAGAAAAGGAAAAACCATGGTAGACAAGTGACCTCTATTGTTAAGGTATGATGCTATGAAGCAATCATGGGAAAAATGAACTGGGAAAGAAATAAATCCTAACTCTTTATGATTGCATTGATTGCAACTCACAAGGAAAAGCATGTTTTCCAAAACAAGACACCATTGTATATAAACCAACCTAAATTTCATCAAGATCGCTAAAGGAAGCCAATGAAACAAAAGCTCAATAATCTCAATATTCACATATTGGTAATTATTTGGTTGTTAGAGACTTCAATATTACAATAAATAAATAAAATAGTGTAACTTTAAACTTCATAATTGGAATAAACACATTCTAGTGAAAAATTGAAAATTTTCTAATAACCACTAAAATTTAAAATGTAAATTTTAACATAGTTAACCACTCAAATTTGAAATTCATAAAGCTTGAAATTCGTAATTTATAAAATTTTAAATTCTTATGAAAATTAAACACTGAAATAGATAACAATGATTATTAAATATTGTAAGATGGCTTATTCTATTTATATTTTAGACATGGATATTATGTAATATCTAACTGGTCTTGTTTGGAGAATGTGGCTCGCAATTGGAAATGGTTAAATACATGATATAATGGAAGATAGGGTATCTAATTCAATTGAAGAAGTTGTTGTGTATGATTTTTTTGTTGATAATAATATGCTTGCTAGAATGGTGGTCAATTTAAGCTTATTTTGAAAGGTATCGTGCTTCTCAATGTTATGTTTATGTTGTTTTACGCATCTTTTATTTTGTGGTTTTTGGAGAATGTGTCTCAAAATTTTCACCAATCTAGAGGCTTTGCAAGTTAGTAGGTCATATTGCACATTATAAAGTATGGTATCTCACATGCGCTTTCAAGCATAGGTATTACATAATTATGATTTTTTTCACATTAAATCTGATTTTTTTACTTCATATAAATTGTTGGTCATGGTTAATTTTCATATTGAAACAATCCTTGTCGCAAAGCGATGCTGGATAATGGTTGATCATGCTTGACCCTGATCCTTTTTCATATGCAGACAATCTTTGCCAAAAATGCGACGGTGGACCATGGTTGATTTTCATATTGAGACAATTTCGTTAGAATGTGACGTTGGACAATGGTTGACCATGGTTTGACCATTATAAACCTTATGAAACACGGTTGATCATGGTTGGCGATGATCGATCATAAACACTTAAACCCTAAAAATAATTAATAAATAATTTAATAATAAATATTAATTAATAATTTACTAAGTAATAGTTAATGAAAAATTATATTAAAAAGAATGATTTTTTTTCTTAAAATTATATATAATAAATTCATAATTTAATTTGTATTTTTTTTTTAATTATTTAAATTTTAAAAATCATAATTTTGATTAACTTATTATTTCAAAATAATTAAAACCCTTAAAAAATAGGTTCATTAGTATAAAATAGCACCCCTACATTTCATTACTTTCATTCATCCAAAACATTTTGACACCGTCCAATCTGCATAATGTGTATTCACTCAAGATTAGAAAAAGTAGCATTACACATGGTATCCAAGATAATATTTAAAACACTTATAATTGTCAATAATAACCACAATTAAGGTATAGCATCCCAAATAATTTATTTCAAATTTAACATATTAAATTCTTAATTTCAATTTATACATTTTTATTTCAATTTCTTATTTATAAAAAAAATTGCTAATCTACATATAATTTTATATACCAAGAATCCTAACTTCTTCCTATATTGTTAAGCCCTCAGACCACCAAGAATATATTGCAATAAAAGATAAACCATCCACAACAACTAAAAAACATTTCGGTAACATGTTAGCTTACTTAATTGATTTCATTAGAATTCTCTTAACAGTTAGCTTAACTAATTGATTTCATTAAGATTTTCTTAATAGTAATGAACTAAAAATAAAAAAATATAATTATAATTATAATTATTCATTTAAATATGAAATGATAATTATTATTGATATGATTTTTCTTGATTATGATTAAACTTTATCATAAATTAAATTAAAAGTCATAACTATAAATATATTATTTGAAATTATACTATATTATATTAAACACTAACCTATATTATATATACAATTAAATACAAAATTAAACCTATAAACATTTAACACTTAAAATTAAAATATATTAATGTGGAAATGTCATGAATATTAAAATTGAGGCGACTTGAAATATATTAATCTGCAAATGCCATGAAATTTATTTTACATAAAATTTCGCCTCTCCTTGAGCACTTCCTCGAAGCCACCTGTCGCAAGGTCGGACCGCATCGGACCGTTGACCGTTGAGGTAAATTAACATATTAATCTCGAAATGTCATGAAAATTAAAATTTTAATTTGATTTAACATAAATATCATAGCAATGTCATGAAACGATTGGGTGGGTAAGCTATAGAAAATGAAACTTTTTCAATTTTGATGCCTTTTCATACATGAATGTGTGGAGAAATTTGGTTTTTTCCAACTACTTAAATTCAGGCATATATTTAATTTCTAATTTGTAATATAACTTTAATCTAAATAGCAAATAAATATACCATATTTAAAAAAAATGATTTAACATAAATACCGCCTCTCCCTTAACTTTCTCGAAGCCACGTGTTGCAAGAGCTGTCCACATCGGAATTATGGCTGCATCGGACTGTTGAGGTGAATTAAAATATATTAATTTGAAAATGTCATGAAAATTAAAATTTAAAATTTATTTTACTTAAATTCCGCCTCTCCCTTAACAACTTTATCGAAGCCATGTGTTGCAAGATCTGTCAACATCAGAATTATGACTTCGTCGGACTGTTGAGGTCAAACTAAGGGTTACAATGATAACCGTCTCCTCCATTTATTAAAGCCACGTGTTGCAAGATCTGTCCACATCAGAATTATGATTTCATCGGACTGTTGAGGTCAAACTAAGGCTTACAATGATAACCGCCTCCTCCATTTTGGGAAGCCACGTGTTGCAAGATCTGTCCACATCGGAATTATGACTTCATCGGACTGTTGAGGTCAAGCTACTGCCTCCTCCATTTTGGGTTTCGTTTTAGAATTATTTATTCAGTGAAGAGCTTGTTGGTGCTTTACTTTTTATTTTTCATTTTTTTTTTTTAATTTATGTATTTTAAATTTTTATAAAAAAACTAAATATAAAAACAATCTTTCTCATCAACTATTTTTAATCTAATATGTATATATATATTAATTAAAATTTTATTTTACATAAACTCCGTCTCTCTTTTAAGATCTTTCTTGCAAAATCTGACCGCATCGGAATTAGGATTGCATTGGACAGTTGAGGCGAATTAAAATATATTAATCTCGAAATGTCATGAAAAATAAAAATAAAATTTTATTTCATAGAAATTTCGCCTCTCCCATAATAACTTTCTCTAAGGCGAAGTGTTGCAAGATCTGACCGCATCCGACCGTTGAGGTGAATTAAAATATATTAATCTGGAAATGTCATGAAAATTAAAATTGTAATTTTATTTTACATAAATTCCGTCTCTCCCATAACAACTTTATCGAAGCCAGGTGTGGCAAAATCTGTCCATGTCGGAATTATGACTGCATCATGCCGTGGCGGTGAATTAAAATATATTAATCTGGAAATCTCGTGAAAATTAAAATTAAAATTTTATTTTACATAAGTTCCGCCTCTCTTTTATCACTTTCTAAAAGCCACGTGTTGCAAGATCATCGGACATCGGAATTATGACTGCATCATCGGACTGTTGAGGTGAAACTAAGGGTTACAATGGTAACAGCGTTTTCGATTTTGGTGTTTTATTACTCATTGCCTTATTTTTTAATAATTTATTCACTAAAAAGTTTGATAGTGTTTTATTTTTCATTTAGTTTGAATAATTTATTTAGCTAAAAGTTTCTAAAAGTTTAAGCTAAAAACAATACAAAAATCAAATGGAAAAGCAATCTCTTGCCTTAAACTATTTTTAACTTAATAAACATTAAAATATTTTTTTATTTTTTCTTTATTTATATATATATTCGTTTCCCCTGGCAAAAGATCTTGCTCTGGAACGACGGTTATGGTGTCATGGATGAGCGGCTATTCCTGGGTGCTGGAGGTAAGTTTCCACTACAAACTCTGCAGACATTCAATACATTTTACATACCGTCCTCGACTTTGGTTTGATGGTTTTCTGTTTGTTGACCGCCGACATTAAAACAGGTAACACAGGAAGATTATACATCTAAATTTTCTCTGCAACATTGATAATGGTCACATGACGAGAAGCTAGGGGTTTCTAACGAGACTTATTTCTGTCTGTAGGACGACGCGTGCCGTGGCTTGAATCGTGGAGGTTCTAACTTGTGGCACTCAGACTGCTAAGTTATTTATAAACTTTCGGAATATTGGCAGCAAAAGTGCGTAGTCAAAGAAACTCATGAATTCTGGTTTATTTTATTTATTTATCTAAGAACAACCCTGCTCTCGCATGAGTTCATTGTGAAAGAATTTAGAATTCGAATTCTAAATTCGAAGGCTATAATGATATTTAAATTATTTCTAACTATTCTATGTAGACGACCTATTCAGTGGCTTTAGTCGTGGAGGTTCGAACTTCTGGCTCTCAGACTGTTACATTATCTAAAAACTTTCGGCATATTTGCAAAGTGCTCCTGGTTGATTTTTTTTTTTTTTGGTTCTCAGAAAACCTTGCTCTTGCATTACGTCATTGGGAAAGAATTTAGGATTCCAATTCTAACTGGAAATTCGGTTTACATTGGAGGAAATTGGGAATAGAGTTTAGTTGTTGTAATGATTTGAAAATTATTTCTAACCATCTCTATACGAGGGTTTGGCTGTCATGGATGATAAGCGGTTATCCTTGCCTGCTGGAGGCAACTTTGCACTAAAAACTCCACAAAGATTCAGTACATTTTACATCCAAGTTGCAATGTAAACCTAGGGTTTCATGGGCATTATGTTTTTCTGTAAACAAAAATGAATTTCTTATAGCACTATAAATTAAATTAAACCTAAATTAAATTATATTAAATAAATGTATTATTTTTTCGTGACGCCTCTGTTTGATTGTGAAATGAGTCATTATTTGTTGCTATTCTTTTTAAAAACTTCTTGTCATTATTTTGTTTCTTTAGTATGGTATTTAGTATCGTAATTATTTGTGGTTATTTTTTTTAATTGTGAGATAATTTTCATTAATTTTCCCGAACTGTTTCATTTGGTTATGCAATGAGAATTAATATATATAAGCTTTTAAATATTTATGAAATGATATGAATTTTTTTTTATATTATTATAATATAATTTCTCATTTCATTATCAAAAATCTATATATATATATATATATATATATATGATTTTTTTTAACTATTATGAAATATTTTTTCATTTAATTATCTATATATATATATATATATATATATATATAATTTTTTAAATTATTATAAAATGACATAATTTCTTTATGATTTTTTTTTCATTATTATAATATGATTTATTTTTGCTTGATTATCATTAAACCCAATCATAAATTTCGACATTATTTTCTACCTAAAGTCCCTACTAAAAGAAACTCTTGAATTCTACTTTAATTTTTTCTTTTCTCAAACAAGAGCCCTCATGAGAGCCCTCCTCTCGCATGAGGTCAATGCGAATGAATTTAGGATTCGAATTCTAATTCGAAATTCGGTTACTGTAGAGGAAATTGGGAATAGAGCTAGTTGCTGTAATGATATTTAAATTATTTCCAGCCAAGCCCATACGAGCGTTTCACTGTCCTGGTTAAGCGGCTATCCTTGCATGCTGGAGGTAACATTGCACACAAAACTCCGCAGAGTTTCAGTACATTTTATATCTAAGTTGCAATCTAAGCCTAGGATTTGATGGTCATTATCGTTTTTTTTTTGTTTTTGTCTAAAGAGAAGATAAATTTCTTGCGCTAATAATTAAATTAAGCTTAAATTAAATTAACACAATTCATTATTTTTTCATTACTATTTTGTTTTGTTGTGAAATGACAGGGTTATTATTTCTGGCTATTCCTTTTAATTTTCAAATCACTGAAATGATAGGTGTTGTTTGTAGCTATTTTTTTTAATTGTGAGAAAATTATTATTTTTATGTCATTATTTTGTTGGATTAGGATTAAACTTAATTTTAACTTTCGACATATTTGCAGCTACTCCTAACTTCTGAATTGTGAAAGAACTATTTCATTTGATTATGAAATAATAATTATTATGAAATGATATGATTTTTTTATTTTTATTTTTACTTAATATGAAATGATAATCACTATTTGTGGATATCTGTTTTAATTGTGAGAAAAATTGTATTTTTATGCCCGTAGTTTTCACCCAGAATCTACGCGGTAGTTTTGAAAATCTGTCTAGAATCTTGTTTAATTTGTTAAATTTTAATATTTTGAGTATTTTTAGGTTTTAGTTGATTAGGACAATTTACTGTGATCTGGACTATTTCAAGAGCTCCATAGACAACTTCTCTTTTATGTAATTATTTTTCTTCATTATAATTAAATTTAATCATAAATTAAAATAAATTTAATGATCAATTAAATTAGAATTCATAATATAATTATATTATTAAAAATTATATTATATTATATTAAATATCAAAATATAATATAAACATTACAATAATTTTTTTTTTCAAATATATAAAATGTTCAACACTTAAAATTAAAATATAGTAATCATTAATCTCATGAAAATTAAAATTAAAATTTTATTTTACATAAACTCTGCCTCCCCAATAAGAACGATCTCGAATCCATGTGTTGCAAGATCTGTTCGCATCGGAATTAGCACTGCATCGGACGGTTGAGGTGAATGTAAGGGTTACAATGGTAACTGTCTCTTCCATTCTGGCGTCGTACAGCTCATTTGTTTCCCTCCTCGGAGAAGATCCTCCTCTGCAACGAGGGTTTTGCTGTCATGGATGAGCGGCTATTTTGCTGGAGGTAAGTTTAGAATAAAAACATAGCATAGATTCAATACATTTTACATCTTAGATGCAATCTAGACGTAGGGTTAGACAGTCATAATGTTTTTTTTTTTTTTTTTTTTAAACGGAGATGAATTTCTCGCGCTACCATCCTCGACTTTGGTGTGGTGGTTCACCTGTTTACTGTCCTGGACTTTGGTTTGATGGTTCTTCTGTTTAGTGACGGCCGACATTAAACATTAAAACCGTTAACGGAATAAGGTTATAGATATAAATTTGTTTTGCAACGTTTATGATGGTCACTTGACCGAGAGCCCGGGGTTTCAAAGGAGACACATTTTTGTCTGTAGGAGGACATCTGCCGTGGCTCTGCTAGGTCTGCTAGGTTATTTATAATTTTTCTGCATATTTGTAGCCAAATTGCCTAGCGAAAGGAATTTTTGAATTCTGTTTGAAAATTGTTTTTTTCTGAGAAGAACATGCTCTCGCATCACGTCTTTGTGAAATAATTTATGATTCGAATTGCAATTTCAAATTCGGCTACACTACAGGAAATTGGGAATATAGTTTAGTTGCTGTAAAAATTGGGAATATAGTTTAGTTGCTGTAATGGTATCTAAATTATTTTATTTTGTGAGTATATGACAAGTAGTTATTTAAATATATTTTATTTAAACAAATTATTTAATTATATTAATTGAAAAAATTTACAAACCCAACTAAAGTTCAAGCAGTAAAACTTTAAGTCCCTTTTTTATATTAAAAATTAAATTTAAAATGACAATTATGGTAAATGATAATAGTGTAATTTGTAATGATGATTATATTTACTTTTTAGATGTACATTTTCTAATTATTAAGATTAATTACTAAGATTTTTTATTTAGCTATTGATATTTTTAGATTATTTTTTTTTCAAATAATTTTGTAATTTTTATAACTTTTTATGTTGTTCTAGTTTTTTCTGAAAATATTTTAAATTTTTGGGTTGCTTATAAAAGTCTTTTTTTACTTTGGGTTGTTTATATAAGACTTTTTATGCTTTTCCCCACTCCTACACATCTTTGTCCTTTCCTTATCCCAGAAGCTCAATGTAGCATTGGGAAAATCACTTACATCATGTCAAATTTATAGATTCTATAACATTTCCAACATAAATTACCTCTCAATCTTCAAGGATGTCCTTTTAAGTTCCAATAGCAACATTTCATCAAAATGATGCTCTTTTTCCATATTGAATTGTCTCACTTGATTAGGAGCTTACAATAGTTTACCACTTTCTCTTAAGGTGATTGGATTTTCCTTTGGTTGTACTTGCTTAATTTATTTTGGGCATTTGTACTAGTCTATGACATAGGAGATTTATCCAAAGTTTTTCCAAAATTAAATATTTAATATTTTACCATTGGATGAACTAGTTTAAATCATAGCTATGAAATAGATATATCAATAAATCTAGTCATTTACATAACAACTTTACACTATTTGATAGGAAATAAGTGGATCATTGATTACATATTTATTTTAGCTGACATACCAACATTAATTCACTACTCATAACCAAAAGATTTCCTTTATTTAGCATGATATTCTACAAGACTTGTTATGTTTGACCTGGAAAGGGCCTATAAAAAAACACAAAAGGATTTTTATGCCTCAAAAAGCAAACTTTATTCCCAAATAGTGTAAAAAGGATGAAAGGTGTACATTTGATGATGAGAGTGTTTCCTTCCACACAAGTTTGGTGCATATTTATTTCTCCTCTCATAGTCATTTCTGATCATTTTTCAATATGGAATTGTCTCACTTGATCATCAAAAGTGGTTCAAGGTTCATCTCAAGTAAAAAGCGTTGTTTCTGACTGCGTATGTTTCACCCTAGACAAATCATTGCATCGAAGAAACCATGAACATGAATTAAATTCTTCTTGATTTCATCAATATTAAAATATTACAAAACATGTCTGTGTCCCTCTTCTTCTTCAACTAATTGTTGTTTTTTTCATTAGAAGTTTCAACTTTGTCATCATTTGTTGTAGATATTTTTTATTCATACAAAAGTATACAAATACTATTTGTAATTAATTCTAAGAAAGAAGTTGAGTGCGTTGGAATTGATATTGAGGGATATGTAGGTGAAGGGGCTTTTCCAAAATTTCAATTCCAATAGATGTTGAATTGATTGAAGAAAATGGAGATCAAATTACGAAAGACGATTGAAGAAAATGGAGATCAAATTAGGGAAGACAGTAAAGTCCATGAGGTCAGGAATGAGCTAGTTGAGTTGGAGGGTCCTCTTGAAGATGTTGCTGACTCGTAAAATAAAGGCTTGGAGAAGTTAAAGATAAAATTTTCCCTTGAACGTTAAGATGAAAAATGTGTTCATGTCGATCATGTTCCTGCATTGATGAATGAAAATTGCAGTAAAGTTAAATTTGGTCTTGAAATATAACCACATTCTTTTGAAAAGCTACGAGCTTGCAACATGCTGCATCACGATCCATCTTAGCTAAGACAAGGGTGTCAACCGCATGAATTTGTATTTCCAATCCATCCATATTAGCTAAGACAAGGGAGTCAACCCCACGTATTCCTATTTCCAATCCTTTCACAACATAACAGTGACAATACAATATTAGGAATGGATGAATCATAAGAAAGGAAACTATGGATCTACCATACCCCTTAAATGTTTTCATAATAGGTTGGGTTCAATTTTTTCTCTTAAAAAACTTGATGTAATTTCATAATACATGGTCGATTTGAGCCTAGTAGACTGTTAACATAAAATATTGATAAAAGGTGGAGTGTCCACTTAAAATATTTTTCATAACCATCATGTCCCTCCATTGATGAATTTGTCCCTACACCTAAAAAGTTCAGTAATGTTAAATATTGTCTTCAAATATGAAGAAGAAAAAATAATTTATTTTCTAGCAATACCCTAGAATTAGAATTGTTCAGCAAACTCACAAGGAGAGTGATTATAAGAAACATGATGATGTTAATTTTTCAAAGAGAAGCATTGTTCTTTGCTTTCATACTTAAATTTCTTCAATAACATGTTAAGTTCACCTCAAATAATTTATCATTGTAAAGATCTACATTATTAAACATCAATATATAGAATTGTGTAGAAAGAACAATATCATCATCATCATCTAAGCAGCAAAATGTAAAGGAACAAAAGAATAGAAGCATGAACACATTGAGACACGAGGATTGGTCGAAGACTAGGGAAAAACCCATTATGGGGAGAACCCTTGCAGATTATTCTTCTTATATAATCATCAAATGATTGAACAACAAGAGTAAAATGATCTATACATCTATATCTTCATGATTCAGAAAAAAATAGCATGCGCATAATAATGATGTAGGAGCATCAAGGCCAATTTTCATTATTTAATTATGTAATAAAGGGGGGTGTGACATTTTAATTCTTTTATTAAATAATTTGTTATTTTTAAATAAATTAGGAGAGAAATTATAAAGGTGAGGATTTTGTATATATTATTTTAACAATTAAAAGGATATGAGAGAAAATAGAATTGGGTAGAAAATTTAGGGAGTAGGAATCCTATGTACGGTACTTTGTTGAGTCCACACCTAAAATGAATCTAAATTAGATTTAGTTGAGGATTGGGTGGAGAAATTTGTGGGGTGAAATAAATACATTATTTATGTATAAATAGGAGTGTTTTTGTGAGGAAAAACAAGAGAGTTGAGTGAGTGAGGAGTACAGGAAGAGTGAGGAGACGTTTGAAGGGCCAAGAGCTAAGAGGACGCCCAATGTAATATTTGGCCAAAGAATTTTGATATGGTTAATGGAGTTGATTTGCATGGATATTTTCGCTTTCATGTGAATTTAAATTGAATGTTTTTGTAGTTTTATTTTATAGAAGAATTGAGAATTTTCATATTTGATTGAAGCAGTGAGTTTCTTATATGCCAGGATTTGATTTCTAGCAGAACCCTGTCATCATTTGGTATCAAAGCTCAGAGTAGCCTCGTTTAATGTGTGCACATTAATTGATCAGATTTAGTCACAACGTGAATTGGTGGATGGATATGAAGGCTTGTGGTGCAGTTGAAGAAGTTTTCTTCTAGGTTGGACCAGCGTGAAGCGTGTGAAACAAAACCTCAACTTCGACTGGTGAAGTGATTTGTGAATCTGTTCCTCTTGTGCATTTCCTAGTGAGATTCAAGAAGTTCGAACATGTGTAAAGATATTTTGTTATTTTGTTTAATATTCAATATCCGACTCTCTACAACTTTATTCACATCTACATCATGGTATTTGATTCCAATGTGAGAATGGAGATATCAAGGGCTGTATAAGTTGTAGATTTTCTGTGTTAATTTAACCCTGCAGAATAAGATTTAAACTCATTAATGATGATTCCTGAGAGTGGGAAGAATGACAACGCTGTCAACGAATGCATCGAATGCATGGGAAGATGCGTTCAAGGAGGATTGTGTTGAAAAGAATATTCTATTTGATTGTATGCTAAAAGGTTTTAAGCTCATGATCATTCAACCATGGAGTTAAAAATTGCGTTAAATTGAAGAAGATATTTTGAATGCCCAATTCCCTTTTTTATAACCTTGGAGTGCCAAAATGGAAGAGTTGCCTTCAGTGAACAATATTCGTGACCATGAATGTTGTTCTGTATTTGAAGCAGCAGTTCTGAATTGGAACTCATTCATCCGAACTCATTGTGAAAGAAGAATTCGTGGAGTACTGCATTTCCTCTGTGGATAAGCAAGACCAAAAACATTGTGTTTAACATAGGTCCGTGCAGCAGAGAGAGACGGAGCTTGCGAATGGGTTTGTGATCAAGAGCTCAAATACGAAATGTAGCTTGGGGAAAAAGGCTAAAAAATGAAAGTGCTCAAAATTGGTTGAAACCAAGATGGTTTCATAGGTCTCATCTTCCTGATTCTGGTGCCGCAAACGGTTCTAAAAACGGACACCGTATGAAGAAGTTATTGCACTTTTAGTGGAGTGGGTTCGACGAAGCACGGAGGGGCCAACCCTCCTCCCATGGAACCTCATCATATGACCAGTGTGGGAGCTTAATGTTAAGAGTGCTTAAGGAGCCTAATCTAAATTTTAATATTTAATTAAACTTCAGTTAAGTGGATTTTAATATGGCAGAGATTCTGGAGGCGCTCCCAAATTTAGGCGGACTTCCACTTTTAGTGGAGTTCACTGGCAGTTGCCCCACATTTAGTGGAGGAAATTGGGGCAAAGTTGTTTTGGTCATAACTTTCTCATTACTCAACCTTTTGGAACGAATTTTTTTTTATTTTGTATGTTCTCAGCCTTTTGGACTCAATGGCACAGGTTTCAGAGCCATTGGAGCTCAGTTCAGCTGGCCAAAGCTTCATGAAAGATAATGGAAAGGAACCTCAGAACCTGAGAAAATTTGTGTTGTGGACTGTGTTTCTCTGTTTAAGGTAAATGAATAGTTATTATTAGCTATTTCACGCCTTTTGAATCTGTTTGGATGGTTTGCAAAGCCTGTTAAGAACTTTAGAAAGCCGAATAGCTTCATTTAAGTTCTAGAGGCCATTTTCCAAATAGAGTGTATAGGCGAAACCGGAGCAGCCGGAGGCCGTTTTTGATGAAATAAAACTCTATCTTGACTAATTCAGTCATTATGGAACCAATGGAAGTGGTTTCAGATCATTTTGAGCACTTCTACAGCTCGAGAAGTTGATATGAAGTCGTGGGCAGCCCTGGGCAAACCGTGGAGGAGAGCCATTTTTGGGGATGTTGTGCTTAATGTAAGCAATTTATCAGTTGGTATTTGATGTCTGATCATTATTGGATGCAGCAGTAGTGGTTTCAGGAGCAGAAACAGAAATATGAGGGAGTTTGTGCCATTTAGAAGCTCAGAGAAGCTTAGTGCACCGACAGAAGGATGTATGCCCATGGAAGCCTAAAGCTGTTTGCAGGAATTGGACAGCCATTAAAGGGATTTAAAATGGTGTTCTCAGCCCTTTGAATCATTCTTGTATTCATTGTGGTTAAGTTTGGAGCTTGTAAAATAATTTGATTACCTTAATCCCAAAGAGTCTAGTCATGTTGACGAAGCTCAAAGGAGATGTAGCCCAAGAGTTGGGGTGAACTCCTATATTATGTTGCTGTTGTGTTTTGTATTCTATGGCTGAATTATGTTGCTGATATACATGTTAAGTTTCAGAAAAAACAAATAAAATTTAAACACATAAACAGAAGAAAAGACTTACTCCTCTTCCAAGAAAAAATTCTGCATAAACTTCAAGTATGTGTATGTCAAAGACTTCTAAGTGTTACTTCATTATTTCTTTAGGCAGAGCCTGTAGAGGGCCAGGTAGCCTCTGGAACTCATCCTCTCTTTAGAGGTGACATGTCTAGTGAATGCCCCTACAGTCTATCTCTGTATGAGAAATAAGAAGTTTTCACATTTTCAGAGGTCACTTGGAGTGTATAGCTCACATTTGAAATTATGGGAAATGGATACCTTGCACCCTTAAACAAGTACATTCCATTTTCAGATCAGATGGTATCAGAGGACTAGGTTTGCTTGACTGACATCACTAGCTTGATTGTGTAGCTTGAAAGGTGTCTTAAGCAGTGCTGAAGATTGACTGCTTTATTATTCTGCAAACTACTTGTTGTTTGAGTTTGCTGAAGCTCTTTTGTTCATTTTTATAATGACAACTTTCATAAGTGAGTTCTCAAAATCGTCCTCCTTCACAAGATTTTTTGATGAAGGCTTGAAGCAAGAATTTTTCATCATGATGGATATGGTGAGAGAAATGTATGAGGATGAAAGAAAGAGCTCTAGACTTCAAGAGCAGTTGAATTCCATGAGGGAAGAGAAGCAGTTGCTTTCTGACCAATTGCATGAGTTGGAGACACAACTCCTTGTTGCCAAAGAAGCCTTAGCCAAGTATCAACTTGAAGAAGAGGTAAACAATTCTAGTTTGTCTTCAATTTCTTATAAGAATGTTTATGCTGGTTCTTTTGAGAAACATACCAAAGGCATAGGGTCCAAGTTGATGTCCAAAATGGGATATGAAGGAAAAGGATTGGGAAAACATGCACAGGGTATAGTTGAGCCAATAATTGTTGAGGTAAGGCCTAAGAATTTGGGTCTTGGCTATGGACAATCTTATGGAGAAAGTTCCAAAGCAGCCATGAAGGAAGAAGGTGTGCATCAGCATGCACTTGAACAAGGGAGTGGTGAAAGCTCTAAAACCATTGATGGGATTGATAGTGTTCCAAAGGGAGCTTCTTCTTCTTTCAATTCACCTCCTCATGAAGGTAATGAAGGTGAAAGAGAAAGGTATAAATCTGATTTCAATCATATTTCCTTTGATCATGTAAAGCATGGAAAATTTCCACACAAGCATTGGAAAAGAATTGCATGTTCTTTTTGTGGTTTGTTTAACCATATTGCTTCAAGATGCTGGTTGAAAAAGAAAGCACACAGGAAGCAAAAGAGCCAAAGAGAACTTTCTCAGAAAGTGCTTAAGATTTGCTTAGTTTGTCAAAGGAAGGGACATGATGTCTCTCATTGTTGGACTTTGCATCCAACAAATCGTCCAAAGCGTATGCAGCTAAGGGACAAACAGTTTGGCGCAAGTGGATCTATGGAGTCCATTATTGATGTGGAAAGGGAAGTTTCACATGAGGAAAATTTGCAGCAGCAAAAGTCGCCATGGAATTGGCTTGGTGAGAAGTGGATGGGCTTATTATTGCAGTAAGTCATTACTCATTTTGTACATGCAAATTTCAGATTGGTATGCATGTATTTCAGTTGAAAAGTTGATGCAAGATTGCATGTAAAAGCAGTTTCAGTTGAAAGAATTTCTTTGTTGTTGCAAAATTTCGCCATGGAGGTGTAAAAGATGAGTATGATACTCACTTATGTTGTAGCAATGTCTTTTGGTTCAGCTCTTGATCACCCACATGTTTTTGGGATGATGTACTTGTTGGTATTTGAAAAAGAAGAGTTGAAGTTGCACATGTACATAGAGGTTGTTTGTGTAATTAGCGAATTGTATATAGTTCATTGTACATGATACATACACATGTGTTTGTCAAGATGTATCTTGTTGTTTTATGTTTTTGTGGTTATGTGCACAACATTAATTCTGATTTTGTCAATAATGTTGATATGCTTTGTCATTGTCGGCGGTTGTTGATGTCATATGTTACTGAATGCTTTTGGTGTCGTTTGGTGCGAGAGAACGAAGTGTCGGTCTGCATGATGCAAGATTCCATAGGTTAGAGCATGCGAGAAAAAGAGGACACAAATGTGGGTGATATCATTTCTGGTTTGATATGGCAGATTGATGTCGTGAAAACTTGGTCGGGGTTAGCCTGGTAAAATCGTCGGCAAAGTCGCCATGTGAACCGATTCAGCAATTAGGAAAATTTTTGTTTGAAGAAAGTTTTTGATATCATTTCTTTGTACTACGATTCGACTCGACATTTCTGATGGTTGGGATAAAGCTCATCCAGGTGTGATAGAACTCAAATGGAAAGCTTGGGAAAAAACTCAAAAATGAAAGTTCTCAAAATTGATTGAAACCAAGATGGTTACATAAGTCTCGTCTTCCTGATTCTGGTGCCGCAAACGGTTCGAAAAACGGATACCGTATGAAGAAGTTATTGCACTTTTAGTAAAGTGGGTCCGGCGGAGCACGGAGGGGCCAGCCCTCCTCCCATGGAACCTCATCATATGACCAGTGTGGGAGCTTAATGTTAAGAGCGCTTAAGGAGCCTAATATAAAGTTTAATATTTAATTAAGCTTTAGTTAAGTGGAGTTTAATATGGCGGAGATTGTGGAGGCGCTCCCAAATTTAGGTGGACTTCCACTTTTAGTGGAGTTAACTGGCAGTTGCCCCACATTTAGTGGAGGAAATTGGGGCAAAGTTGTTTTGGTCATAACTTTCTCATTAATCAACCTTTTGGAACAATTTTTTTTTTGATTTCGTATGTTCTCAACCTTTTGGACTCAATGGCGTAGGTTTCAGAGCCATTGGAGCTGGATGACTGTTAAGCCGAGAGAGATGGAAGGGTATGGGGCCTAGAAGGAGAAGGCTGTGTTTTGGACTGTATTTCTCTGTTTAAGGTAAATGAATAGTAATTCTTAGATATTTCATGCCTTTTGAATCTTTTTGGATGGTTGGAAGAGCCTGTTAAGAACTTTAGAAAGCCGAAAAGCTTCATTTAAATTATAGAGGCCATTTTCCAAATAGAGTATGTAGGCGAAACCGGAGCAGCCGGAGACCGTTTTTGATGAAAAAAAACTCTATCTTGACTATTTCAGTCATTATGGAACCAATGGAAGTGGTTTCAGATCATTTTGAGTACTTATACGTATCGAGAAGTTGATATGAAGTCGTGGGCAGCCCTGGGCAAACCATGGAGGAGAGCCATTTTTGGGGATGTTGTGCTTAATATAAGCAAATTATTAGTTGATATTTGATATCTGATTATTATTGGATGCATCAGTAGTGGTTTCAGGAGTAGAAACAGAAATATGAGGGAGTTTGTGCCATTTAGAAGCTCAGAGAAGCTTAGTGCACCGACAAAAGGATGTATGCCCATAGAAGCCTAAAGCTGTTTGCAGGAATTGGACAGCCATTAAAGGGATTTAAAATAGTATTCTCAGCCCTTTGAATCATTCTTGTATTCATTGTGGTTAAGTTTGGAGCTTGTAAAAGAATATGATTACCTTAATCCCAAAGAGTCTAGTCATGTTGACGAAGCTCAAAGGAGATGTAGCCCAAGAGTTGGGGTGAAATCCTATATTATGTTGTTGTTGTGTTTTGTATTCTATGGCTGAATTATGTTGCTGATATACATGTTAAGTTTCAGCAAAAACAAATAAACTTTCATACACACATAATCACCTACTCAGCTGCAAAAAGTTATTGGTCTTATTCCGCAAGACATCAAACTTCAAGTATGTGTATGTCAAAGACTTCTGAGTGTTACTTCATTATTTCTTTAGGTAGAGCCTGTAGAGGGCCAGGTAGCCTCTGGAACTCATCCTCTCCTTAGAGGTGACATGTCCAGTGAATTCCCCTACAATCTATCTCTGTATAAGAAATAAGAAGTTTTCACAATTTCAGAGGTCACTTGGAGTGTATAGCTCAATTTGAAATTTTGGGAAAATGGATACCTTGCACCCTTAAACAAATGGTATTCATTTCGGATCATTTCAAACAATAAAACTTTTTTTGAAGCATATCCCTATTTGAAAATCGAAATAAATTATTTCAGACTATTTCACCATTGCAATTTCATTTGCATGCTAGCGTTGTTGCAGATGGAACACAATATGCTACATTCAACAAAATTGACTGCACATTTTGCCTTATTTTTAAAGAATAGTACAAGTATGCCATTTCCAGAAAAAAAAAGACAACACATTTGAATTCCAAGAAACAAATTTGCAACAGAGAAAAGAAAAACTATGCTTGTGCCTCGGGCATGTTTATTATTCAATAAAGACGGCCAACAATACATTAAAACTTCGAACAAAATCCCTAAAAACCGCATAACATTTTTTCTCTGCCTCTCATCCAGCAACTGCAATCATAACCATCGACTGACAGTTATGCCATAGGAACCATTTTTCAAAAAAAACTCTCAATGAAGAATTAAAAATTCAGAAATAGCAAACAAGCTTGATTTAAAAAGAAAACTAACCCTTCTTCAAGCTTGCACAATCTCAGATTTCCCAGATTGGGTACTTCGCAATTCCTACTGAATTAATAGGAGATCGGCAAGTGTTATAAATTTCCAAGCTATGCTTGTTATTCTTGTTACCATCCACACTTTGAAATGAAATTAGCTACAACCACTTTGGCAATTCCACTCTAACCATCCTAATAACTATTTCTATAAAAGATAATGTTCAATTTTTACTATTATTTTTAAAAAACCATTCAAATTTCTGAAAGGACTGAAGATTGAAAGCACCTCACTAAAGTATCGTTGAAGCAATGTTTCCTTGACCACGCCACAAATACCGTAAAAATAAAAGAGATTGATCATCAACTGAACCAAAAAAATGATGACAGATATTGATTATCATCAAGTTGAAGGGCTCCCACGTTAGAGGAAACTTTTTAATATCAAGGCCATTTTAGAATAGAGGAAAGAAAAGATAAAGTAAAATGAAATATAAAATTTCTAAACCAACCTTGCTTTTCAATTTCAAGGGCAATTTAAAAGAGAGGAAACAATGTTAAAATATATTTGCCAAACCAACCTTGTTATAGAACCATTCAGTCCAGGAAGGCTCTCTGCATAATGGGGACACAAGAATAAGTCCAACAACTCGCTCCCTGTATTTTATCTGCAACAGAAGATGAGATTTTCCTACAGTATTATACTGATAAATACTTGGGATAAAAGTTGCAAAATCTATAGTACTTATGTGTCTTGAAATATCCATTTTGTGGGATTTGTCAAGATAATCAGTTCCATATATAACACCTTTTCTATGGATAAGTATATAGAGAGATATGGCATCTCAAATATCCAGATTCCATCCCCATTTAATGCCTCTGGAATCAGTTACAAACCTATTAAAAGAAAAAGTGGAGCAATACAGATAAGTGACATACAGAATTAAAGTGATTACAGAGAGATCACAAGTAAAACATAAACCTTTCTTTCACATACCCATTGAGTGCGTATGTGAAGTGCGTTTGGTTGTAAATTTATTTTGCAATACTATAAAGATCCCTATTTACCATGATTTTGATGTTCACGAAGGTATCGACTTTTCCTTCATTTTTTATGTGCATAAGTATACATTTAAAAAAAAAAAAAAAAACTATGTTATAAAGTGCATTGTAAAATTATTCATATAATAGTGATAATGATGCTCTTACCAATATGATAATTGAGTCGCTATATTCTTATTTGATCAACCTCACTCTCCCTTCTTTGTATGGCATATTCATTGGAGGTGTGAGCATGAATACAAATTTTTTATACGTTATAAATTACTGTCCAAAGCAACCAATTTCGCCTCCCAAAAGAACAAGAATAAAAAGGAGAACTCAAATAAATAGAATGCATGAATGGGCAGAGTTACAAAATCACTACTTTGGCTTGTGAGCATGACAAAATGACCCAGTGTATTGAGACTTAAAGCTAATTGTAAAATACATATCCATGGGTATATAGGTAAGAAGTATCAGTAGAAGAAGGCTTCCCTCACAAGGAGGACCTATATTACAAACTGAGGCACTCAGCACATACTCATTTAAGGAAAAAGAACGGCCCTTTTAACATAGAGTGACAGGGCTATAGTCACTAGGCCAAGCTTGAGTGGTGAAAGTAGGAATGTTATCCTCTCCATCCAGGTTGAAATCCCATGTTTTGACATGTTTGTTCCTCATGAGCCAAAGGTTGATTGGGGAACTTCATGAGGTTATTGTTGATGGGGCTGGCATGGTACTAGCAATCTCATTCTCCCTAACAAGCTTGAGGGTGGGGTGAATTTTATTTCAAAGAAAAAAGAGTAATGGGGCTATAGGATTTATACCAACAAGGCACAAATCCAGTCATCAAGCTTGAACAAATTTTATACACAGTTGCCCATTCAAATACCATTTTTGAATAAACATGTTTCATGAATCATGAAACATAATTCCAAAAATAATAAAATTAAAATTTCAGTACTTTACAGTAATTGTAAAAGTGATTCCCATCATTCATGAATCATGATGTGTGAAAGTGGGCCACCTAAGAATCCAGAATAAAACACTGGCTTGTACAGTATGGTAAAATGTATGATATAGAGCTTTCACTGATTTCTTAAAAATTATGTTGAATATTTAATTCACGTCATTTATTAAATGAGAGTGGACTACCCATGAATCTAGACTAAAAGATTGTCTTACGCAATCTAAAGAAATATATGAATTGTGCTTTCATTGATTTCTTTTAAAAAATGGATTACCTAGTTTTCATAGCGGCACATATCTGTGTACATTATACATTCACCGCCCAGGTAAGCTATGATCACACTCACCAGATTTTTCCTTTTGCATGCAGAAAGAAACTCAGTCTGTCAGTACATAAGTGCTAGCATCTTTAACCCTTTAGCCCTTCTCATGAGCCAGAAAAACATAAATATAAAATTAAAAGAAAAAAACGATAAGCCAAAAAGCCAATTGTGTTCATAATTCTTTATTTGATCAATATTTGTGCCCAACATAAAAGTTGGTTAAGCCATGTATGAGACATTCGTGTTAGCCAACAATGCCACCTTTTCTTTAAGCTCTGCCAATAATGATTGAATTTGGACACTGACTGAATTTATTGCCCCAAAGTAACTTTGACTGTTGATCAGCAATGCAATGTTTTGCCCCTTAATCTCCCATATCCCTCTTTGTGCTTATTTCCATTGAAGAGAATGAGACATGATGGGATAGAATCGAAAACCCGAGATAGGATACCTATGCATTTTCTTTAATCACAAATCTTTAAAACTTCAAATAAAACAAAAGCAAAATAGATCTTACACGGGTCACAAACAAGTTAAAATAGGTATGATCGCTAAGGAAAAGAGATGAAAGTTTGTTGCCCGCCACCAGCTAGATGCTTGCTCTTATATCAAATTAGAAAAATATGATAAATTTTACAATGAGCCCAGATCTATGTCTACCATGTGCAGTGAGTGAGGGATCCATTAATATTATGTCTTTTCATCTCATAAAATTTGATTTGTTAAGATCAATCTCGTCTCTTTTAATTCTCATTTTAAAAATGTTATACTCAAGATGAATAACACTTTAAAATATTAGGAGCTTCAAGAGGGCATAAGCAGCAACAATGAAGAAAATGACACGAGACACAATTTTGATTTAAAGATGCATGCAAGGAGATAATGTTTGCGCTCTCTAACACTGTATATGGTGAGAAAGATTTCAATGTCAATAAGCAACAACGTATATGGTGAGAAAGATGTCAATAAGCAACAACATGTTCCCGCTAGAAATGGATTGTTCATTAAAAATGAAAAAAAAAAAAAAAAAGATAGAAAAAATAAAGTTGACATTACTTTTTGAAATTAGAAAAAATAACATTGTTCATTAAAAATGAAAAAAAGAAGAAGAGAAAAATAACATTGACACTACTTTTTAAAATTAATATATTAATTGAAAAAAAAAACATTAAAGAGAAAGAATTATTAAAAAAAAGAAATTTTGAGATTAAAAAAATACAAGAAAATGAATTTCAATTTTATATATTTTTTTTGTTTAAAAGTTTGTATTTACATTTAATTATTTAAAATTATTTTTATAAGTAAAATTGTTTCAACATTGGTGCAGAGGCTGTTTTCCTTTCCTGTCTGTGCTTCATAGCTAGTTTTGAATCTCTGTTACTAGCTAGGCGTCTGCAAGCTGACACCATGCATTATTAATTCTTTAAGTTCAATTATTCCAAAGATTCAATCAATCTCAAAATGAACTACCAATAATAGCATCGACATATTCAACCAAGAGTGAGGAAGTATATGTAACCATCAACGAAACTTGTCCCAGACTATGTAAGCATAAGGTAGTGAGTACACTCAACATCCTTCATTAACAGAGATGAGGAAACGCAGGGAACCATCAACGAAACTTGTCCCAGACTATGTAAGCATAAGGTAGTGAGTACGATAATGTCAATGGCTACCCTATTTTGGTTACCTATTCACATTTGAGGCTTCCTCATTTTTGGACGATTACAGGGAATTCAATGCATCCTATTATAAACCATACCTTTTACCAATTATGTCTTAATCGGCAAAATTTTCACCTCCTTTCAAATCCCAACCTGTTGTCTTCTTAAGGTCAAATGTTGCTAAGGAAAACAATGAAAAAAATCCCAAATATTATTTTGTAAGGACTAAGGAGTTATCGAGTCTTTGGGTTGCACAATTCTGATTCTCAACAGGATGTAAGCATTTTGGTGGGGCCTGCAATGTGTTCTCACTTTTATCTCGCTCCTTTAAGATGAAAAACTTCATTTTGTTTGCTCCTCTAAAAAAGCAGTCTCTTACCAAGGTTTATCAAAGGAGAAACTTTCACTCAAATCTGATTAAATATCTAATCATAGTATGGGCTTTATATGTACCTTAGTTCCAATTTGGTGCTTGTCTTGCAGTTGCTTGGACAAATCAGTCACTTTTTGCTGCATCAGATAATGAGACTCTTTAATGTGTATGAAGGGGTGCAGTGAAAGTGGAAAAGATAGGAACATAAGGGCACACTCACCTCAAGCTTTGTTGTTTTAACTTTATACATTGTAGGCATTTGATTGTAGTCATGTTGAAGCAGCTTCAATTGTTAAAAATAAAATAGTTTTGTCTTTTGAAGTCAGAGAATCAGAAAATCAAATAAAAGAACAGAAACCATCCCAGTCTCTTGTACAATAGTTCTTATTAAGATACGAAATAAGAAACAAATAATACCCACAAAGCAGCAAAAATAAATATTGCAAATGTAAAGAATTTCAAGTACATTGATCAGCCATTTTTTCTCTCTAAATTAGTAGGGATTACTCAGAACACGTGAAAGAGGTCGCTTACCTTTCCTCAAATCATGCATAATTCCTGTAAAATATAATTAAAAAAAAGCAGAATATAAACTCTGTTAGAAACACTTCATGGATATTTCCTACCAGAAACTTCTTGTTATGCCCCCAAGTATTTTTTTTTTAACATTCGTGTTGCCCTGCAAATTGAATAGAAAACAATATGGATCCATACTAACCGCAAACATTTGGCCATTAGTTTGAGCAAGTTGCATGTTTTGTTGCAATGCTTTCATCTTGTACTGTAGAACTTTATGCATTTCATGTCTTGTGTATTGCAGAATAGCTCTGCATGGTTATGGAAAAATTATGAGAGGATTTAGACAAAAGCCAAACCTCTCATTCAAAATGGAAGTCACACAACGTGGAAATTTCATTTCAAACCCTTAGGACATAGATCGAAAGGATACTCTTTCTCTGTAAGTTGCTTCTTAAGGCAAGCTATCTCTTGCAGATCACAGAAAAGGAAAATAAATCTGTAAGGAAATTAATCAAAGAACATGCTAAATTTTTCTGGAAACATTCAGTGTTTGAACAATTTTCAACCTGCTAAAGATGTTGTTTCTTGTCAAAGTCCTCTCGATTATCAAGGTTCTTAATGTGACTTGAATAAAAGGAAAGACCACTATTTGTTGCATCGGAAAATTGCCTTCCACCAACAGTTGCTCTTGTTGATCCAGCCGGAATCCATCCTACAAAATTTTCTTTGCCCATTAATTCTGTCTAAGCCACCAAAAAATAAAAAATCATCCCAATTTGTAAGAAACAAATAATTCAAGAGTGCTAATTGAAAAAAATATGAGACAGGAGCGATTATTAGAACTTCATGCAGGCAAATTTTTCCTGATAAGTGGGCAGAGCACCTGAAATTCCAACTATGTAACTGATGGAAACAAATTGTCTTTCTGAGTCACATAAAAAACAACTATAAGATTTATAAGCCTGTAAAAAGAAGCTCATAAGGCCTGCAATAAAAGAGGATGTTATAAACCATAACATATAACTACGTATGAGGTTATTTTGAAGATATTTTCATCAATTTCTAATACAGAAACACAAATCTCAAAACCAGAAGACAATATAGAACATCATAGCAGGGCAAGCTAACCGTTCATCTCAAGTTCAAATCCCACTAAAAAAAAAAAAAAAAAAAACCACAAATTTCAAAACCGAAGACGATGTACAATATAGATCATTACGGCAAGGTATGCCAACCCTTGATCTCAAGTTCAAATCCCACTAAAGGGAAGGGAATCATATCAATTTGAAATCAAATCTTTAACATACGGATAGGACCATTGGAATAAAATAGTTTGCAAATAAATAATCATCACAAGTGACATGGCTATTATATCAACCTGACGACCTGTACCCCAAAGCCAGTTTCTTTTGGATTGACAATGTTTTTGGTGCAGGTGTTACCTTACAAATGATGTAAGCCTCACATAGCACTAGTTTTTTCTTCCAAAGCCACCAAAGATATTGAAAAACAGGAACACAATAACACAGGATGTTCACTAAAAAATCAAATTATGCTAAAAATACCTAGAACGTTTTGGGCGTCGAAACCCTCAGAGAAGGATGGAGACATTTCCGAAAGCCGCTTAAGTGTTTTTCCTCATAGGGCTTTTAATCCTGCATGATAGTTAGACCCTAACCCTACGTATTAGCAAAGATGATTCTTTGTGTAAATATTAATCCTTCAAAATGCAGATCTATGCCTGTGGTAGTGGTAGCAAGTAACAATCCCAACTCCCCGCTAATTTCAAGAAGCTGCTAGCAGTTCCGCTGAGAAATCTTGCCAGATCTGGCAAGCTCACCAAGGTCAAGAACTCCTTCAAGCTTTCGGAGGAGCTAAAGAAGCATGTGAAGCCCAAGAAGGACAAGCCTGTAAAAGCTAAATCCCCAGCCATGAAGCTCGTAGCTAAGACCAAGGAATCCTCGCTCATCGAAGTCGAAAAAACAGGAGAATAGTAATGACAGAATTAATTCACCCACTCCTTCGTTGCTTTACTAACCGACCACCGCACATCTACTGGTATGATTGATTGTCCGAGAATACCATCATTTAAGGCTTTGGAGCGATCGTGTATAGCATCATGCAAAAAGCTGTTCCCTTCATGGATTGTGCTTAGTTTGCGGGTTTTTGGGTGATCAGGAGGTTATTAGTTACCCCAGGTGTCTTTTTTTTAAACCAAGAACAGGTGTCCTGTTCACATAAAAAGTGTTGATGATCAAAAAAGTGATCTCTTTCATAAGAGAAGGCCTATTGGCCTAATTAATATATTTATTTTAATTATATTTAATAGATTAAGGCTAAAATGATATTAGCATTAGTTTATTTGTTATAACGGTATATATGTATTAGAATTATGTATTATAAATTTTTGCTAAAATGAGTTTGAGTAGAGAGTAAATTTGTTACCAAAATTATGAAAATTTTGGTAAGATTTTGATAAATTGGGTCTGAATTTTTTAAAATCTAGTTTATTGCTGTTAGATAAAATTGGTCAGAAATTTTTGAAATTTCAATTTATAATTATCAAACTTCATGATTTTGAGTGCTTTAGATGTTTTTTATGGTGTTGAATTTATTTCCACCATTAAAAACATGATTCAAATACTAGTAACACAATTTAAAAAAAAAAAATTTGACAAAATTTTAGACACTTTTGACCATCAAAGCAATTCCTCAAGCTAGTAAAAATAATCTAATTAATTATTTTAAAATGCTAAATTTATATATTTAATTAAAATTTATTTTAAATAACAAAAGATAGCAAAAAAAAAAAAAAAATTGGCCACTAAAGCTTTAAATATATTGACCCAAAAATAAATATATCGAATTATTATTTTAAATAAATTTTAAAGAACCATCATTTATATACCAACAAGAAATTCGAAAATGTTCATATAAATGAAGATTCAAAGATCTGACATGATCTGTGTGTATATACACGATATTATTATTTTAAAAATAAATTTTAGAGAATCATTATTTATATAAA